>JAJQKJ010002757.1:0-277927 GCA_029574335.1 Rana kukunoris
CGCCGAGGGCGCTCGCTTGTGGCCCACGGCTGGGTTCTAGTACAGGACGTACCTGTACGTACATGAGCCCAGCCGTGCCATTCTGCCGACGTATATGTGCAGGAGGCAATCCTTAAGTGGTTAATGTTGATTCCAGTCTAGTGGTACAGAACTCTATTCTAAGTTACCTTGGCATAGTGATTATATTGCCTAGCGGACTTTATCTGCACCTACCTTCTGTGTGTTCATTTATGCTCAAACCACCATTTATTCTAACCCGTACCAATACACTATTTAATGATACTAATTTACAGTTAAGTTAAAAATATCTACACTTGTGTTCCTTTAGAGCTTGCAGCAACTTTCTCTCAATCAGGTATGCCAGAGGGGCTGAGGTGTTTTTTGGAGTCGAGGCCCAGAACCAAAATTACCAAGAAGCACCTTCAGGAATAGCGCTACATACCATACCTGTGGAAGCTGTAAATCACTGTAGTAAACACTATTGATTCAGTTATCTTAATTTGCTTTCAGATCCTGTGCTGAGCCGTTGCCCTGCTGTATTGTGAACACAGGAAGTCAGCCATTTGGCAAGGGCGCCATTCGGAGTTCACTTTAAAAACATTTCAATGAATTAAAGCATTCTCTAATTGGAAGAGGTGGAGAGTGTGACGTCACCACCCTATTTCTAAATCATCCAATCAGGGAAATCTTTGCATTAATTAGGTGTTTCTGCATGCAGCCCATGCCAAGCAGCTGTCCAGCTGTGATCATAATACAGCAGGGCAGCTATTCAGCACAGGACCTAGAAAGGGAAACAGTGCAAGTTCAGATGTAAAAGGGGTACTCTGTGGACTCTGATGTAAAGGGGGAGTCTTGTTATTCACTTCATACAATTGACATTTTTTATTTAATAGCAAAATATATGTATAGTTTATACTATAAAAAAATAATAATTGCTGTGTGCCGCTAAAGTGTTTGGGTCTGGAGACCAGTTTCATCGGACCAATTCGATGGTGTGTACGACCTATCGGACCATTGTCCGTCGGACCAAAGTTTTAAAACTTGCTTTAAAATCTGTCCGACAGACACCTGTCCGTCGGACAGATTCGATGGTTAGTACGCCAAAGCATCGGACCAAAAACCCGCGCATGCTCAGAATCAAGTTGACGCATGCTTGGAAGGATTGAACTTCCTTTTTTCAGCACGTCGGTGTGTTCTACGTCACCGCGTTCTGGTCTGATCGGATTTCTGATCCGATGGTGTGTACACACATCAGACCATCAGACCTTTTCAGCATGGTCCGATGAAAACGGTCCGTCGGACCAGTTTCATCGGACCGGTCTGATCGTGTGTACGTGGCCTTAAAGAAAAGGTGGCAACCCTTCCAACTGACCATTAATATACGGGTCCTTTTCCCATAGGCCACCAATGTATGGGACCACTGTACCAATACAGTGAAAGTGCAGAGAAGGGCAACTAAACTGATAAGAGGCATGGAGGAGCTCAGCTATGAGGAAAGATTAGAAAAACTGAATTTATTCACTCTTGGGAAGAGGAGAATAAGGGGGGATATGATCAACATGTACAAATATATAAGAGGTCCATATAGTGAACTTGGTGTTGAGTTATTCACTTTAAGGTCAACACTGAGGACAAGGGGGCACTCTTTACGTCTGGAGGAAAAGAGATTTCACCTCCAAATACGGAAAGGTTTCTTCACAGTAAGAGCTGTGAAAATGTGGAACAGACTCCCTCCAGAGTGGTTCTGGCCAGCTCAGTAGATTGTTTTAAGAGAGGCCTGGATTCTTTCCTAAATGCACATAATATAACTGAGTACTAAGATTTGAAGGTAAAGTTGATCCGGGGTAAATCCGATTGCCTCTCGGGGGATCAGGAAGGAATTTTTTCCCCTCCGGTAGCAAATTGGATCATGCTCTGCTGGTTTTTTTTTTGCCTTCCTCTGGATCAACTGTGGGTATGGAGTTGGGTGTATGAGGTGTACTGTGTTTTATTTTGTTTGTTTATTTTTTTTATGGTTGAACTGGATGGACTTGTGTCTTTTTTCAACCTGACTAACTATGTAACTACTATGTAACTAGCAATAAGAAGGCACATTTTCACTGACCACCAATGTCAGTGGCACTACAATTTTCACCATTAGGGCTCATTTCCACTGGCGTTTTTACAGCCACTTTTCTGGGCGTTTTTTGCAGCTTAAAAACGCCTGTCCATGTTAGTCTATGGCCTCATGCCCACCATGACGTTTTTGAGCTGTAGATGGCTGAGACGTTTTTAAGCTGCAAAAAAAACGCGGGAAGCTCCAGCAATACAGCAAAACGCCAGACATTAAAAAACACACAAAAACGCGCAAAAACGCTCAAAAACTTTGCCGCAGCGTTTTTAAAGCTCCAGCTCCAAAAAAAAATATATATATATATAATATATATATATATATATATTTTTTTTTTTTAAATAAACATGGACAGGCGTTTTTAAGCTGTAAAAAAAGGCCCAGAAAAGTGGATGTAAAAACGCCAGTGGAAATGAGCCCTTATGCCGCGTACACACGACCATTTTTCAAGACGAGAAAAATGCAATTTTTTAAATTGGTCATTAGAACATGGTCTATTTTTTCTCGTAATTTTTCACGTCGTCGTTTTTCTCGCTGTGAAAAACGGTTGTGTGTAGGCTTTAACGACGGGGGAAAAACGCACATGCTCAGAAGCAAGTTACGAGAAGGTAAATTTGCATAATCAGCCCAAAGGGTGGTGCCATCTGAATGGAACTTCCCCTTTATAGTGCCGTCGTACGTGTTGTCGAACATGTTGTACGTCATCGCGCTTTACTCAAGCATTTTTTTTCACGATGGCAGGCTTGACAAGAATCACGTTGAGAAAAACGTTGTTTTTTCCATGGCATTAAACACGGTCGTGTATACGCGCCATTAGTGTTTCATTTTTGGCCATTATTATTATTTCTTCCAATTAATGATTGTTACTAAAATTGCTTATAGAGCAAGGGAGTGTTAAAAAAAAAAACTGCTCTGGTGTCCAATATGCTGGATGGACTACATTCCTTATTATTTTATTTATTATTTTATTTGCAACTTATTGATCACACAAATGTCCTGTGAGCTAGACATTTAATAATTTTGCAAGGGTTCTCTTAGACATATGTAGCGCCCCCTTGCGTGTAACACGGGTATTGCGCTCAAAAAGAATAGTTAATTGGGAGAGTTATTTTTGCTCCTAATTGTGATTGTTGCAAATGTGACCTGTGTCGTTCTGGAAAGGTCCACTGGCTCGGACTGCATTCTGGGGATTCGAGTCATCCTTGGCCGGCAGTGGGGGCTGGAGGGATTTCCGGCAGATTGACCTTTCCTCAGAAGCCAATTGGAGAGTTTCCCCTACCACTGGGCATGCTGGGAGGGGTATATCTGGGACAAGGTCAGGTGTTCGGGGTTCTTTTGGCGTCTCCTGCGAGCGGTCCCGGAGTCGGGGTGCGGCATCCACCTTTAGGGTGTGCGCACCCGGGGACCCCGCCGGTGTGGCCCGCCTGGCCAGTTCCAGGCTATGCTGAGTCTCGGTCGGAGACGAATCTGAGGGGACTCCGGTGGTTGACTGGGGTTCCGAGCGTCGCCAAGAAGATCCGGCACCCAAGTCAAGACAGGTACACTTTGCTGTCACATGGTGCCGGATGCACAGATAGCTGCTGGGAGGATCTGCTCTGTTCGGACTTCAGAAAATTAACTTGGCCTGTGGCAGAGGCCTAGAGACGGGTCAGTGAGGAAGACCCGTTCCTCCTAGTGGGCATTAGAGCGGCGACGTGTGCAAATTGGCGCTATTAATGGCTGAGTTTCGCTGTGCATTTATCCAGGCCTGACATTAAGAATCTCTCCTTCTTCATCAACCTGTCCATTTTTCACCGAGTTGATGTTTGGCTGTGTTGGCCTGGAAAATTAAAGCATTGAGAAAAATCTTTATTGCCTGTCTGGACATTCAATTTACTGCTAAGTGTTTTCTGGTGCATCCCTAGACAAGTGAGGGTAACTTCAACATGCCGATCCCATCATCAAACCAGCGGCCCTTTCGGGGGTGATGCTACACATAAAAATTATTTCAAGGGTTCTTGTGTATTTAAAAAGGTTGAGATAGACTGTTTCCAGAGAGATCCCATAGGAGTGGTACAGTGGAACCTTGGATTGCGAGTAACGCGGTTAACGAGCGTTTCGCAATACGAGCACTGTTTTTAAAAAAAATCCTAACTCGGTTTGCGAGAGACGAGCAGGATTCAGGCCAAAGAGGTGTGCAGTATCACGTTTGGACTGAGGTGGGGGGTGCCGGTGCTGAGTGGAGCCAAACGGCGCTGTTTGGTAATGCTTTGAAAGACTCGGAAATACACGGAAATACACCGTTCTCGAAAGGTTACGAGGTTTGGCGAGGTCAGCCGAGGTGTCCTTTGGCCTTTCTGCCCGTTTCGGAGGCTCTCTGGCCGCATGCGCTATTGCATGCCATTGAAGTCTATGCGGAACTAATTATTTTAGTTTCCATTGACTTCGATGGGGAAACTCGCTTTGATATGCGAGTACTTTGGATTACGAGCATTCTCCTGGAACGGATTATGCTCGTAATCTGAGGTTCCACTGTATATGTATAGTTGGTTTAGTTGGTTTAGTCCAAGGTGGACCAATGTAACTATATGTAACTTTAACTGCTTAAGGACTGCCGCATGTACATTTACGTCGGCAGAATGGCACGGACAGGCACATTGGCATACGTGTACGTCCCTGCCTAGACGTGGATCGGACCCCCCCCCCCAGTACTTGCGGCGGTCCCCGTGGCTGCAGGAGCGATCTGGGATGAGGGGGCGGCTGTTCGTTTTTGTCCGCCCCCTCCGGATCGCTCCCAGCCAATCCGCTCCCTCCCTGCAGTGCAATGTATAATGTAAACACAGGCAGAGGAAGTGATGTCAGCTCTCCTCTCGGCGGTATTTTCAATCCGCCGAGAGGAGAGAAGACATCACAAGTAAGTCGCACCAACACTACACTGACACCACACACATAGGCACATTAACCCCTTCCGATCACCCCCCCCCCCCAGCCCCCTGTCACACTGTCACTGATTGCAGTGATCATATATTTACTGATCACTCCATTTAGTGTCAGTGTGACAGTTACTGTGACAGGCAGTTAGTGTTAGGTCCAGGGTAGCCCCCTACCCCCCCTATTAAAGTTTTTAACCCCTTGATCACGGCCCTAGTTAACCCTTTCACCCCCTATTGCCAGTGTCACTAAGCGATCATTTTTCTGATCGCTGTATTAGTGTCACTGTTGCCGCTAGGTAGCTAGTTTTTTTTTATTGCGATTTTTTTTTTACTAAAGACATGTGGCTGAATACATTTAGGCCTAAATGTTTGACTAAAATTTAGTTTATTAGATTTTTCTTATAAAAAAAAGTAGAAAATATATATTTTTTTTTAAAAATGTCGGTCTTTTTCCATTTATATCGCAAAAACAAAAAATTCGCAGAGACAATCAAATACCATCAAAAGAAAGCTCTATTTGTGGGAAGAAAAGGACGCAAACTTTGTTTGGGAGCCACGTCGCGCGACCGCGCAATTGTCTGTTAAATCGACGCAGTACCGAATTGTAAAAACACCTTTGGTCATTTAGCAGCATATTGGTCCGGTCCTTAAGTGGTTAAACCACCTTTATACCTGAGTTCAAAGATCCTCTCAGCGTTTGTTCTTTGCATTTCTACAGCCACTGACTTTCAAGGATATTCCTAGTATCTACAGTATATCCTATCTCTAATAGATAAAAAGAACAATACTGCATATCATTCATAGTGTTGAGCGGAATACGCCATATTCGATTTCGCGATATTGCACGAATATATAGAAGAATATTCGCGAATATTCGCTAATATCGAATATTCGTGATATTTTATCCAAAAAAAATTTTGCGAAATTTCGCTAATGCAAAATGATTGCGGAAAAACGGAGATCATTTCCTGTATTACTAAACTAATATGCACTAAACACTAACTCTACACTAACTCAACTTAAAAGAAAGGAGAATAAGGGCAAAAGAAGGGCGGAGAAGATAATCGCGCAATATTCCTATTGCGCGATTATCTTCTCCGCCCTTCTTTTGCATCAGAGCCAATCAGAATAACTCGAATATTCAGCAAAAGGAATATTGCGCGATATTCCTTTTGCCGAATATTCGAGTTAATCTGATTGGCTCTGATGCGCCCCTTCTTTTGCATCCAAGCAATCAGAATAACTTGAATATTCGGCAAAAGGAATATCGCGCAATATTCCGTTTGTCGAATATTCTAGTTATTCTGATTGGCTCTGATGCAAAAGAAGGGCCGAGTAGCTGATGCGATTCTTTTATGTTGCCGAAAATTTGCAATGCGAATTTTCGGCAACATAAAAGGATCGCCTCAGCTACTCGGCCCAGGGTCTCTAATCATACCATCAATGCTTTTAGACGTCGATGGAGATCACTAGGATGTGATCTGTTTTAAAAATACATTTGAAAAAATACAAATATTCGCCATAGCGAATATTCGCCGCAATATTCGAGTTATTTGCGAATACTCGAATATGCAATATTCGTGAGCAACACTAATCATTCATGACAATATGGGGCTGATTTACTAAAGAAGCTGCGCTGCGCCGGTACATGCCTTAATAGGTGCGCTGGATGAAGCCCTAATTAGGCGCATGAGCCGGCGTTGCACAGCAGCGCGATGTGATTGATAAGTAAAGCCGCCGCCGAACTCCCTGTATAAGTCTATGAAGGGAAATCTTAATTGTGAATTTTAAAGGCTAATCTGCAAGTTTTGTCCTAAAAAGTGTTTGGGGACCTCAGTCCTGCCCCAGGGGACATGTACCAATGCTTTTTTTTTTATTTTTTAAAACGGCGGCCGTTTTTTCGGAGCAGTGATTTTAATAATGCTAAAAGTGCAACAATAAAAGTGTAATTTTCTTTAAATTTCGTACTATGGGGGGCTCTAATGTCAGCATGTGAAAAAGCGCATGTTTCCCGTGGTTAGAACTGTCTCTGCACAAAATGTCATTTTTTCAAAGGAAAAAAGCCATTTAAAACTGACTCGCGGGCAATAATGAATTGTCGGCTCCCGGCAATTGCAGGAGAATTCATTCATTAAAAAAAGGAAAAAAAAAAAGCGTGGGGGTCCCCCCAAATTCAATAACCAGACCCCTTTAGGTCTGGTATGGATATTAAAGGGAACCCCCGCCGTCAATTTAAAAAAAAAAAATGACGTGGGGTTGCCCCCAAATATCCATAACCACACCCTTCGGGTCTGGTGTGGAATTTAAGGGAACTCCACCCCAAATTAAAAAAAAAAATGGCGTGGAGTCCCCCCTAAAATCCACACCAGACCCCTTATCCGAGCACGTGTGACCTGGCCGGGCCGCAGAAAAGAGGGGGGGACAGAGCGCGGGCCCCCCCCCTCCTGAACCGCACCAGGCCACATGCCCTCAACATTGGGAGGTGTTTTGGGTGCCCCCCAAAACACCTTGTCCCCATGTTGATGAGGACTGGGTCTCATTGTCCCGTTGAACAAGGGTCTCTTCCCCACAACCCTTGCCCGGTGTGTTGTGGGGGTCTGCGGGCAGGAGGCTTATTCGAAATCTGGAAGACCCCTTTAACAAAGGGGCCCCCCAGATCCCGCCCCCCCCCCTGTGTGAAATGGTAATGGGTACCTTGTACCTCTACCATTTCACGAGAAAAAAAAATGTAAAGGGATAAAAACGACAAGAGCCGGTTTTTGACAAGTCCTTTATTATCTTCTTTCTTCCTTTTCTTCGGGTTTCTCTTCCTCCTCCGCCTTCTTCTTCTTCTGCTTCTGTCTTGGGTCTTCTATTCCCGCATCTTGCCCCGCGTGTTCTTCCATCTTCTGTTCCTCTCCCGCTGTCCTTCTCGTCCGCATTTCTCTTCTCCTTCTTGGTTTTCTTCGCCGGAGGCGCCGCTTCCAAAGAAAATCCCCGCTGTCTGCCGGACCACGCCCCCCCTCTGACGCCACGGGCAAGCTCTTAGGAGTGTGCTGCAAGTGCGTCAGAGGGGGCGTGGTCACATGTCAGAGGGCGGCCAATTCAATTTGAAGCTTGTGCGCGGCTTTTTCTTTGCCAGAGTCGCCGCTTCCAATTGAATTGCCCGCTTTCTGGAACATGTGACCACCGGCCCCCCTCTGACGCTGCACAGGCACCACACGGGGACTTTCCTAAGAGCTTGCCCTGGCGTCAGAGGGGGGGGGCGTGGTCCGGCAGACAGCGGGGATTTCAATTGGAAGCGGCCGCTCCGGCGAAGAAGAAGAAGGAGAAGAAGATGCGGCCGAAAGGACAGCGGAAGAAGATGGAAGAACACGCCGGGCAAGATGCGGGAATAGAAGACCCAAGACAGAAGCAGAGGAAGAAGAAGAAGAAGGAGGAAGAACCCGAAGGAAACAAGAAAGAAGATAATAAAGGACTTGTCAAAAACCGGCTCTTGTCTTTTTTTTACACTGACACTTTTTTTTACTCGTGAAATGGTAGAGGTACAAGGTACCCCATTACCATTTCACACAGGGGGGGCCGGGATCTGGGGGCCCCTTTGATAAAGGGGTCTTCCAGATTTCGATAAGCCTCCTGCCCGCAGACCCCCACAACCACCGGGCAAGGGTTGTGGGGAAGAGACCCCTTGTCCTCATCAACATGGGGACAAGGTGTTTTTGGGGGCACCCCAAAACACCCCTCCCAATGTTGAGGGCATGTGGCCTGGTTCGGTTCAGGAGAGGGGGGGGGGCCGCGCTCTGTCCCCCCCTCTTTTCTGCGGCCGCCAAGGTCAACGTGCTCGATAAGGGGTCTGGTGTGGATTTTAGGGGGACTCCACGCCATTTTTTTTTTTATTTGGGGTGGAGTTCCCCTTAAATTCCACACCAGACCTGAAGGGTCTGGTTATGGATATTTGGGGGGGGAACCCCACGTCATTTTTTTTTTTAAATTGACGGCGGGGTTCCCCTTAATATCCATATCAGACCTGAAGGGCCTGTAATGGAATTTGGATAGAACCCCACGTCATTTGAATAATTATTTTTAAATTTCGTACCATGGGGTGGGGGGGGGGAATGTCAGCAGGTGAATAAAGCGCACTTTTTTCTGGGTTAGAAATATGTCTTTGCACAAAATGACATTCTGAAAAAAAAAAAAAAAAAAAGCCATTTAAAACTGACTCGCGCGGCAATAATGAATTGTCCGGCTCCCGGCAATTGCAGGAGAATTCATTCATAAAAAAAAGGAAAAAAAAAGCGTGGGGGTCCCCCCAAATTCAATAACCAGACCCTTTAGGTCTGGTATGGATATTAAGGGGAACCCCGCCGTCAATTTAAAAAAAAAATGACGTGGGGTTCCCCCCCAAATATCCATAAACCAGACCCTTCGGGTCTGGTGTGGAATTTAAGGGGAACTCCACCCCAAATTAAAAAAAAATGGCGTGGAAGTCCCCCCTAAAATCCACACCAGACCCCTTATCCCGAGCACGTTGACCTGGCCGGCCCGCAGAAAAAGAGGGGGGACAGAGCGCGGCCCCCCCCCCCCTCTCCTGAACCGCACCAGCCACATGCCCTCAACATTGGGAGGGTGTTTTGGGGTGCCCCCCCAAAACACCTTGTCCCCATGTTGATGAGGACAAGGGTCTCTTCCCCACAACCCCTTGCCCGGTGGTTGTGGGGGTCTGCGGGCAGGAGGACTTATCGAAATCTGGAAGACCCCTTCAACAAAGGGGCCCCCCAGATCCCGGCCCCCGCCCCTGTGTGAAATGGTAATGGGGTACCTTGTACCTCTACCATTTCACGAGTAAAAAAAAGTGTCAGTGTAAAAAAAAGACAAGAGCCGGTTTTTGACAAGTCCTTTATTATCTTCTTTCTTGTTTCCTTCGGGTTCTTCCTCCTTCTTCTTCTTCTTCCTCTGCTTCTGTCTTGGGTCTTCTATTCCCGCATCTTGCCCGGCGTGTTCCATTTCATCTTCTTCTCCTTCCGCTGTCCTTCTCGTCCGCATCTTCTCCTTCTTCTTCTTCTTCGCCGGAGCCGCCGCTTCCAATTGAAATCCCCCCCGCTGTCTGCCGGACCACGCCCCCCCTCTGACGCCACGGGCAAGCTCTTAGGAAAGTCCCTGTGGTGCCTGTGCGTCAGAGGGGGGCGTGGTCACATGTTCCAGAAAGCGGGCAATTCAATTGGAAGCGGCGACTCTGGCAAAGAAAAAGCCGCGCACAAGCTTCAAATTGAATTGCCCGCCCTCTGACATGTGACCACGCCCCCCTCTGACGCACTGGCAGCACACTCCTAAGAGCTTGCCCGTGGCGTCAGAGGGGGGGCGTGGTCCGGCAGACAGCGGGGATTTCAATTGGAAGCGGCGCCTCCGGCGAAAACCAAGAAGGAGAAGAAGATGCGGACGAGAAGGACAGCGGGAGGAACAGAAGATGGAAGAACACGCCGGGCAAGATGCGGGAATAGAAGACCCAAGACAGAAGCAGAGGAAGAAGAAGAAGGAAGAAACCCGAAGAAAAGAAGAAAGAAGATAATAAAGGACTTGTCAAAAACCGGCTCTTGTCGTTTTTAACCCTTTACATTTTTTTTACTCGTGAAATGGTAGAGGTACAAGGTACCCCATTACCATTTCACATAGGGGGGGGGGCCGGGATCTGGGGGCCCCTTTGTTAAAGGGGTCTTCCAGATTTCGATAAGCCTCCTGCCCGCAGACCCCCACAACCACCGGGCAAGGGTTGTGGGGAAGAGACCCTTGTCCTCATCAACATGGGGACAAGGTGTTTTGGGGGGTACCCCAAAACACCCCCCAATGTTGAGGCATGTGGCCTGGTGCGGTTCAGGAGAGGGGGGGGGGCCGCGCTCTGTCCCCCCCTCTTTTCTGCGGCCGGCCAGGTCAACGTGCTCGGATAAGGGGTCTGGTGTGGATTTTAGGGGGGACTCCACGCCATTTTTTGTTTAATTTGGGGTGGAGTTCCCCTTAAATTCCACACCAGACCGAAGGGTCTGGTTATGGATATATTTGGGGGGAACCCCACGTCATTTTTTTTTAAAAATTGACGGTGGGGTTCCCCTTAATATCCATACCAGACCTAAAGGGTCTGGTTATTGAATTTGGGGGGACCCCCACGCTTTTTTTTGGTGTTTTTAATGAATGAATTCTCCTGCAATTGCAGGAGCTGACAATTCCTATTGCCGCGAGTCAGTTTTTTAAATGGCTTTTTTCCTTCAGAATGTCATTTTTTCACATGCTGACATTACACCCAGGGCCGCCATCAGGGGTGGTACAGGCAGGTACACGCCCGGGGGTCCCAGGGGCCCAGGGGCCCGGATGGGAACCACCCTAAAACAAAAAAAAAACATTTTATTTTTTATTTTTATTTTTTTAAGGGCTTCCGAAGGTCCCCAGGGGCCCGGAGGCCACTAAGGGCCCCAGATGGCAAGCCCTTTTTTTTTATCAAAAAATATATATATTTAAAAAAATAAATATTTTTTTTTATATATTTGTCTTTTTTTTTTTAAGGAAAGGGCCCAGAGGTCCCCAGGGCCCTGGAAGGCAACCCCCTTGTTTTTTAATTTTTTTTCGATAAATGTTATATTTTAAAAAAATTATATATTTATTTTCTCTCTTTTTTTTTTTTATTTTTATAAAGAGCACAGAGGTCCCCAGGGCCCCGGATGGCTACCCCCCTTTTTTATTTATTGTTTCTTTATTTCTTATTTCTGTCTAAATTTTTTGTAAAGGGCCCCCCCCGCTCCTCAATTTGCGGCACCACCCCCCCCCCCGCTTCTCAATTTCATGCGGCAGCACCCCCCCCCCCGGTTCTCTGCTCCAGGGGGCCCATGCCTGAAGCTGTGTAAGGGGCCCCAAAATTCCTGATGGCGGCCCTGTACACCTGTAAGGGGCCCGGGGGTCCGGAGGTGCCCAGATGCCTGGAGGCCCCCCAGCGCCCCAGATGGTAACCCCCCTTTTTTTTTTTTTGGTATATTTATTTTTTTGTTGGTTTTTGTAGAATTTTGGGAATTTAATATTTTTTAGCAGTCCGGAGGTCCCCAGGGGCCCAGAGGCCCCCAGGGCCCCGGGTGGCAACCCCCCATATTTTTTGTTATTAAAGGGCCAAGGTTTGTTTTTTGGGGTCTGGAGGTCCCTAGTGGCCCGGAGATTCCCAGGGCTCCAGATGACAACCCCCCACCTTTAAAAAAAAATTAATATATATATTTTTTTATATATTTTTTGGTTATTTTTTTAACATATATATATATTATATAATATAATTATGAAAGCTCCCAGAGGGCCCCAGATGACAACCTTTTTGCTTCTAAAAATGTTATAAAACATTTTCCCCAGGTTTGTTATTTTTTACTTTAATTTCTTTTTTAAAGGTTTTTTGTGGTGAAGTCGAGAGAGAGGAGCTGGACTTGCAATCGCCATCCTTCTCCATGCCCCCGGTGGCAATGGTGGGTGTGAGGGGGGCCTCCCACTCACCCCACCTGCTACACTTGGGAGCCCGATGGGACAGAGGGACTCCCCCTATGAGGGAGTGTAGCCCACCCAGCCAGCCCTGTAGGTCCTTCGCCTCCCTTTATTTTAGGAGACCTCATGGCCAAAGTGCGTGCAAGTGTGGTGTTTTTTTTTGGTGCAGTGCAGTGCCATTCACGTTGAGCCACCGCAGCTCCCACCCCAGGTTATTTTTTTTTAGATTTTGGTAGTTATTTTTAGATAAAGGGCCCAAGCTCCCAAGGCAACCCCTTTTTTATTATTTTATATATATATATTTATATATATATATATAGATATTGTAATTTATTTTTCATTAAAGGGCCCAGAGGTTTATTTTTATTAAAGGGCCCAGTGGTCCCCAGGGCCCCCCGGATGGCTACCACCCTTTTTAATATATATTTTTCTATATGTATTTTTTAGTAAAGGAACCCCCGCTTATCAAATTGCGGCAGCCCCCCCCCCTTCTCAATATTCAGGCGGCCCCCCCCCCTATTCTTCTGCTCCAGGGGGCCATGCCTGAAGCTGTGTAAGGGGCCCCATAATTCCTGATGGCGGCCCTAATTGCCCCCCCCCCATGGTACGAAATTTCAAGGAATTTTTCACTTTTAGTGTTGCACTTTAACCACTTCCATACCGCGCCTATTCTGGCACTTCTCTCCTTCATGTAACAATTATATTTTCTTCCTTGAAAATTACTCAGGACCCCCAAACATTATATATATTTTATTAACAAACACCTAGGGAATAAAGTGGCGGCCATTTTTTCGGACACATTTCCAACAGTATTTGCGCCAAAAATTTTCTAACGTTTTTTTTTTTTTTTTGGCTTTCAAAAAAAAAACCTGTTTCATGAATGACAAAATAAGAAAGCAGTAAAGCTAGCCCAATTTTTAGGGATAAGGTAAAAAGATGATGTTACCCGAGTAAATAGATCCCTAACTTGTCACGCTTTCATATGCGCACACTCATGGAATGGCGCTAAACTTCGTTATTAAAAATCTCCATAGGCAACGCTTGACTTTTTTTCTCAGGTTACCACTTTTGAGTTACAGAGGAGGTCTAGTGCTAAAATTATTGCTCTCACTCTAACGCACGCTATGATACCTCAACATGTGGGGTTTGAAGGATGTTTACATATGTGGGTGGGACTTGCATGCGTGTTCGCTTCTGAGTGCGAGCTACTAGGGACAGGAGCATTTAAATTCCTTTTTTATTTTATTTTTTAATTTTTGCACTTGTTTGTCCCTTTTTTTGTATTATTTTTCACTTTTCTTCATATTACAAGGAATGTAAACATCCCTTGTAATAGGACTAGTGTGTGACAGGTCCTCTTTATAGAGAAAGGCGGGGTCAATTAGACCCCACATCTGTCCTCCAGGCTGGAAAGCATGGAATTGGTAAAAAAAAAAACATCTCATGCTTTCAGCTACGATCATGTTCGTTCAGCACAGTAGTGTAGTGTGTAGCATGTTCACCTAGCAGCAAAAGGGTTGCTGGTTCGAATCCCGCCCGTGACACTATCTGCCTGGAGTTTGCATGTTCTCCCTGTGCGGGTTTCCTCCCACAATCTAAAAACATGCTGTAAATTGGATCCGGTCTAAATAAGCCCTAATATGCAGTAGGATATTTAGGTTTTGTGCTTCCCTAGGCCTGACCAAATTTTGGCACCCCCTAATAGAAAAATGACCCACCCTTCCTGTCAAGGGACACACCCTGTTTTTTTATGACCCACAGGAATTTTCAGGGGACACACACAAGTTCTGTGGGGGGGGACCTGGGGGGACCTTAATTTGCCTAGTTTTTCGATCACTTCCTGTTTGGCGGGCAGGAAGTGAAGGCCAATCTCCCCAAACGGACAGGGATAATACAAAATAAACTGACAGAGCTTCTAACCCCCCCCCCCCCCCAACTCTATCCAAAATGAAAGAAATCCAAAAAAATAAAAGTGATGATTATAGTTCCAGTTTAACCCCAAATTTCAGATCATTTTATTGAGAGGCTTAAGAAAATATAACCATGCCAATCGGCCAGGATCCAGCGTTGCTAATATGTATGAATGTGTGTTAGGGACCCCCACAAACACCACCCAATGTTAAATCAACTATTTTCTTGTTTGTTTTGGGGATGCCTGCACCCCTGATAGGGTAAAGACACCTCACAAATGTTGTCACTTTCTACTTAATTCATTCATTCACTTCCTGCCACACAGCCAAACAGGAAGTGAGGGAAACACCTGAGTAATGTTTGTTGGGGGACACAGATCAATCTAAATAGTTTCCCATTTTGGAAATTGCATTTTGCTGTGTACACCCCAAATTAGTAGAATCTTGGACTTTGGGGTCCATTTACTAAAGGCAAATCCACTTTGCACTACAAGTGGACAAGCAAGGAAGAAAACTCAAAACTTGGCGGGATTGGAAGTAAAAACCATCAGTGCTTCCCTTCTGATTTTCATTGCCTACGCTTCTACTGCAGAGCGGCTTTGCCTTTACTAAACCCCAAAATAACTAATCATTTGGGGTGTACACTGCAGTGCAATTTGCTTAATGGTGACACTAGTTAGATTGACCTGTGTCCCGAAGAAAAGACCATTGGTTAGGGTTTTAACCTCACTTCCTGTTCAGCTGTGTGACAGGAAGTGAAGCCAATTTTAGGAAAAGGGACACAAAGCCCAACCTAAAAACACTAGCAGGGGTTCTAACACTCAATTGGCTTCCCTCAAACAACCCACAATTAGAATAGGATTGTCTTGTGCTAGTTTCAAGCACAGCGCTGTAAATCAGCACTTTCAAGCCTGTCCACCAATACACCACCCCCCCCCCCCCCTCCAACAGGCCATGTGTTTGCAGCTTTTCCTACATCTTGCACATGTGCTTTAAAAAGTCAGTCTGGACATCAGTTCTAGGAAACATAAATACTTACGCTTTGTCCTTCCTTTCTGGTGACTAAACATTTCATGCATACACACCAGGAAAGAGCTTAGAGACAAATCACACTTGATGGTTTAGGCCCAAACTATTTCAGCTGCAGCGGTTGAAATCCATAGCATGAAAAAAATATCACAAAACAAACTTCAAAATTTGAAAGTAATTTTATTGGTCCACAAAACAAGGAAAGCAAAACAAAAAAATTACAAATAAACACGCCAAAAATATAATAAAAACACCTAAAAACAAAAAAGACCAACGTTTATTTCACAGTCATTGGAAAATAAATCATGCTTTTGAAATAACAGGATAGACCCACAGGATTAAAACATTAGTCATTAACATCTTGAGAAACATTTAGCAAAATTATATGTAGCAGAGAAAACATCAAAAAAAACAAAACTTGCTCCAAAACATCTCTGTTTCACTCCGCCATCCACTTCAGAAGAGAGAGACTATTCAGCTCAACGCTCATTCACGGTCTCCAAGTCTTACATCATCGTGGCAAAGGCTAATTATTAATCAACATCCTCCATTTTTTAACCACTTCCATACTGGGCACTTAAACACCCCTCCTGCCCAGAGCAATTTTCAGCTTTCAGCGCTCTCCCACTTTGAATGACAATTACTCAGTCATGCAACACTGTATCCAAATGATTTTTTTGTCCTTTTTTTCATACAAACAGAGCTTTCTTTTGGTGGTATTTGATCACCTCTGTGTTTTTTATTTTTTTGCGCTATTAATGAAAAAAGACCAAAAATTTGGAAAAAAAATGATTTTTTCTTAGTTTCTGTGATAAAATTTTGCAAATGATTAATTTTTCTTCATAAATTTTGCCCAAAATTTATACTGCTACATGTCTTTGATAAAAATAACTCAAAATTTTTGGAAATTATTTGGTCTGTGTGAAAGTTTTAGAGTCTACAAACTATAGTGCAAATCATAAAAATATATCACATCTGATCACACCTGATGTATTGAAGGCCTATCTCATTTCTTGAGACCCTAACAAGCCAGGAAAGTACAAATGCCCAAATAACCACTTTTAGAATAGTTTTAAAGTAGACATTCCAAGGTATTTATTAATGGGCATGGTGAGTTATTTGAAGTTGTAATTTTTTCCCACAATACTTTGCAAAATTAAGATTTTTATTTTTTATTTAAAAATGTTCTCAAAATTTTCATTGTAATAGCTTATTTCTCTCACATGGCATGTGCATACCACAAATGACACCCCAAAATACATTCCGCTACTCCTCCTGAGTAAAACGATACCCCATGTGTGAGACTTTTTCACTGCCTGGCCACATACAGAGGCCCAACATGCAGGAAGCGCCATCAGGGGTTTTAGGAGCATAAATTGCACATCTAACTAGTTGACTACCTATTACACTTTTGAAGGCCCTGGAACACCAGGACAATGGAATTACCCACAAAATGACCCCATTTTGGAAAGCTAACACCCCAACGTATCATCAATGAGGCATAATTAGTCTTTTGAACGGTTTATTTGTTTCCAGCAGTTTTTGGAAAATGTGGAAAAAAATGAAAACGCATTTTTTTTTACACAAAGTTGTCAGTTTCTAAGATATTCCAACACATAGCATGTACATAGCAAAAATGACACCCCAAAATACATTCTGCTACTCCTCCTGAGTAGAACGATACCCCATGTGTGAGACTTTTTCACTGCCTGGCCACATACAGAGGCCCAACATGCAGGAAGCGCCATCAGGGGTTTTAGGAGCATAAATTGCACATCTAACTAGTTGATTACCTATTACACTTTTGAAGGCCCTGGAACACCAGGACAATGGAATTACCCACAAAGTGACCCCATTTTGTAAAGCTAACACCCCAACGTATAATCTATGAGGCATAATGAGTCTTTTGAACAGGTCATTTGTTTTCAGAAGTTTTTGGAACGTGGAAAAAAAATGAAAACGCATATTTTTTTTACACAAAGTTGTCGGTTTCTAAGATATTTCCAACACATAGCATTTAGATAGCAAAAATTACACCCCAAAATACATTCTGCTACTCCTTCTGAGTACAACGATACCACATGTGTGAGACTTCTACACAGCCTGACCACATACAGAGATCCAACATGCAAGGAACAACGTCAGGTGTTCCAGAGACACATAGCATGCACATACCAAGAATTACACCCCAAAATACATTATGCTGAGCAAAGTGTAAACAAAAGATTACCTGTGGTAATAGTAGCGCAGTTCTACACAGCAGGATAGCACTGGTCCAGGCAGCAGGCAGGGACTTGGTCAGCAACGGCATACACAAGTAGTCAGTTCATGCAACCGGCAAAGGCATGATGTCATAGGTCCGACAGGTAACAGGCAGAAGTAGGGCCTCGTTTAGGATAGAATGGGGACAGGGGTAGAGGCTTCTCCCACCCAAATCTCTTTGAAGCCTCCGGGCAACCAGACCCTAATCTAGGATGAGAAAACAAAAAAAATGTTTTTCTTCATCTAGAAAAACTTTTCTGGAGCCCCTCACATTTGTGAGACCCCTGTGATAAATCCCACTAGTCCAGTAGCAGGGTACAAGATCAGTCAAAGGGGCAGGCAAAAGGCATGGTCAAACAGTCCGAGGTCAGTTCCAGATCAGGCAGAGGCATTACAGAATCGTTGGGCAGAAGAATGGTCAAAAAACAAGCCGGTTCAGGCAGAGATATTACAAAATCGTTAGGCAGAATCGTGGTCAAAAAACAAGCCGGGGTCAGTTACAGAGCAGGCAGTGGCATAAGGGGTGTGAAGGTGTATGAAGGCAGGAACGGAGGATTAATAATTTAGTTTGGTATGGTAAATCCGAAAACAGTCAGTTAGACAGAGGCCAGGCTGTGAAGGGCAATCGGCACACTGGAAAGTTGTGTCTCGTCTGATTCCTTGACTGGAACACACCTTGCATCTTTTTTGACGTCGTCGGCCTGTTTCTGTGGGAGGGACTTTACCGGGAAAATGACGCTCGACGAGACGACTTAAAACGTCAGATCGGATAGTTTGGGGAGGGCCGTTCGGGAAAATAAGGGCAGTGATAAGGTCCTCTTGGTAGCCAAGGAAGCGTTTGGGGTTTTGGGTGGAGTTGCGATAAATTACATATGAGTTGTATATGGCCAATTGAAAAAAATAAATGGCAACTTTTTTGTACCAATGGTACGTCCGCCTTGTAGCAAGATAGGGTTCAAGCATCTGGTCATTGAAGTCGACCCCCCCCATAAACAAATTATAGTCCTGGATGCATGTTGGCTTTCGAATGACGGTGCCACGCCTTCTGCGGGTTTCAACGACGGTGTCATTGTGGATGGTGGATAGCATGTAAACATCCCTTCTGTCCTTCCACTTCACTGCCAGGACCTCCTTATTTCGCAGACTTGCCGATTCTCCACTTTTCAGCTTCTTATTCACGAGACTTTGAGGAAAGCCTTTCCGATTATTCCTGATGGTGCCACATGCTGGCGTCTTCTTCCGGTGCAGGTTGTGGAACAGGGGAAGGGAGGTATAGAAGTTATCCACGTACAGATGGTATCCCTTTTCCAATAGAGGGGTGATGAGGTCCCAAACAATTTTGCCACTTGATCCCAAGTAGTCTGGGCAATTAGGGGGATTCAGTTGGGTGTCCTTGCCTTCGTACACTCTGAAGGCATACAAGTATCCTGTGACTCGGTCACACAATTTGTAGATCTTCACGCCATAGCGGGCTCTTTTGCTGGGGATAAATTGTTTTATTTGAAGCCTGCCAGTGAATTTCACAAGCGACTCATCCACACAGATGTGTTGGTCCGGGGTATACAATTGGGGGAATTTTTCAGAAAAATAATAATAATAATAATTTTAAAAAGCCTGTCGTGATTTGGATGATTTCGGGGATGGCACTGGGTGTTATCGTTAAAATGTAGAAATCTCATGATGGCATAGTATCGGGATCTGGGCATTATGCTGGAGAAGATTGGCATGTGATAAATTGGGTTTTTGGACCAAAAGGCACGTGAAGAATTTTTTGGGTTGAGTCCCATACATAATGTGAGGCCTAAAAAAACTCCTCCACCGTAAGGTCTCTCCACTGGAAGGGACGGGCATGATAGGATGTGGGATTTCTTTCAATAAATTGTTGTGCAAATAGGTTGCACTGGGCCACAATTTCAGATAGCATGTCCTCTGTGAACATCAGGTTGAAAAAATCGATCGGGGAAAAATTCTCCGTGTCCACTTGGACTCCTGGCTGGGCCGTGAAAGGGGGAATGTTGGCTTCCCCGGAATTTGGAGGAAGCCACAAAGGGTTCTGAAGGGCATAGGGAAGGCCGGCATAGGTCTTTGGCCTTTCTTGCTGAGGCACTGCGGTGCTGGTGGAAGGCACTGCGGTGCTTGTGGAAGGCACTGCGGTGCTTGTGGAAGGCACTGCGGTGCTTTGTGGAAGGCACTGCGGTGCTGGTGGAAGGCACTGCGGTGCTGGTGGATGGCACTGCGGTGCTGGTGGATGGCACTGCCTCCTGACCAGAACGCCTTCGTTTAGCGGGCCGGCTATCTTCCTCCTCAGAGTCACTCAGTGTTCCGCTACTGGGGGCAGGCTCATAGTTGACGTCCGACTCAGAAGAAAAATTGGAAGTGGAGTTTGAACGAGAGAGGTCCATGTTGCTCTCATCGGGCGCAGAAATAATTTGGAATGCCTCCTCTAGTGAATAGGATTTTTTTGACATGTTTTGACGGAGCAGATGGGCACGGATTGGCACAGGTGGGCACTGAGGTGGCACTGATGAGGCGGCACAGGTGGGCACTGATTGGCGGCACAGGTGAGCACTGATTGGCGGCACAGGTGAGCACTGATTGGCGGCACAAAACACAGGTGGGCACTGATTGGCGGCACAACACAGGTGGGCACTGATTGGCGGCACAACACAGGTGGGCACTGATTGGCGGCACAACACAGGTGGGCACTGATTGGCGGCACAGGTGAGCACTGATTGGCGGCACAGGTGAGCACTGATTGGCGGCACAGGTGAGCACTGATTGGCGGCACAGGTGAGCACTGATTGGCGGCACAGGTGAGCACTGATTGGCGGCACAGGTGGCAACTGTATGGGCACAGGTGGCAACTGTATGGGCACAGGTGGCAACTGTATGGGCACAGGTGGCAACTGTATGGGCACTGTGGTGGCACTGTATGGGCACTGTGGTGGCACTGTATGGGCACTGTGGCACTGTATGGGCACTGTGGTGGCACTGTATGGGCACTGTGGCACTGTGATGGCACTGTATGGGCGCTGTATTTAACTCACAGAAGTTTCTCCCTCCTCACACGCTGTCTCTGTGTGAGGAGGGAGAAGCGGCGATGAGAGATGATCTCATTTGTTTACATTTGAGATCATCTCTCATTCGTCCTCAGATCGCATCTGAACGGCCACTCCGATTGGCCGTTCAGGGCGATCTGTGATTGGCTGTGTCCAAGGGACACGGCCAGCAACAGAATTTCCCCGACGCGCGCTCCAGAGCGCGCGCAGGGAACCAGGAAGCAACTGCCGTCAAATGACGGCATGTTGGAAATTGAGGTCCGCGCGGTTGCCGTCATTCGGCGATACGCCGGGCCTCAAGTGGTTAAACTTCCAGATGCCTTCGGCATCTACACCCTTCTTTTTATCCAACATGAAAAAAAGGTACAACTTGCTTAGCCATAATCCTATACATTGTTTGCTGTCTAACGAAACCTGTTTAAATACATACAAGTTACGTGCATTCCACAACACTTCCTTTAATGCACATAACACTAACCACAATACTCTCTGTTTATCTTTTTCCAGTTTCCCCAAGCCATACATCATCATTTTCCACTCACTCACCTTCACTCCTGTTATTTCTTTTATCAGATCTTGGCTCTTATTGATCACATCTTTCGCTACACCACACCCCCAGAACACATGCTCACCGTCTTCTACACCCCCACAATTCATTCTTGGACAAATATCAGACACACGCGGATCCCTACTTTTCCCAAATAGTCTAGTAGCTAGACATTCATGTAAACTCATCCATACTATCTGTCTCTGCACATTTGTCACCCCATATATACTCATTTTCTTCCATACTTCCCCCGCCACTGACGCATTAATTCCCTTAAGGTTACACACATACTCCTTCTCTATCAACCACTTCCTCACTTGCAGTTTATCCCTCTCTCCTTCTCCCAGATCTGCCAGCTTAAACTCTACCCTAAACTTTTCTAATACCCAGTAGTCGCGTGCCACCACGTAGGCCACCGGTATACTTGAATCCCTTTCCAACCACCCCCATCTCCTGAACAACCACCCACCTGAAAAGGCAATCATCCTAGCACACACTCCACCATTCCTCAAAATTTTCACCACGCAAAACCAATAATTCATTAACACAAACACTCTCACATTCGGAAAACCCAACCCACCATTACATTCACGTCTACACACATATTCTCTCTTGACTCTGCCCCTTTTCGACTCCCATAAAAAGGTAAATAATAGCTTATTAATTTTCCTCAACTTTACCTCCCCAGGAGGGAAGATGTTGCTCACATACAAAATTAAAGGCAAAATTACTGCCTTGACTACTAAAACTTTCCCATAAAGCGACAATTTTCTTAAACACCAAGCCCTCAACTTCCTGGCTATTTTTCCTCCCACTTCATTCCAGCATGCTTCCCCTTTCATTTCATGGTCAAACACAATACCCAAAATCCTCATTCCATCCTCAGCCTTCCCAATCTGATCATCCACACATTCCACTTGTCTCCCATACACATCCAAACTACACTTATTCCAATTCACACACATTCCCGCACTCACACAAAAAATAGACAAAAGCAACTTCACCCTTCTTACACCTACCATCGACTGACACACTGCCACCACGTCGTCCATATAACCTAAACATTTCACAATTTTTCCCCCACTCCCAGGCACCAAAAAGCCCCTCACCACCTTATCTCTCTGTATCATCCTTAACAGTGGATCAATAAAACAAATAAAGAGAATGGGGACAGGGGACACCCCTGTCTCACCCCAGATTTAACCAAAAAGGCCCGCCCCAAACTCCTATTAACCAGAACCCGACTACTGATCCCCCGATACAACCCTGTTATTACATTCATGAGCAACTGTGGTATACCCATCCGCTTCAAAACTTCCCACAAAAACCAATGATTCGCTTATATCATATGCCTTCTCCAAGTCAAATGATGTCAGAATAACCGAACTATTCCTATCTTTACAAAAATTAATTATATCCCTAACTAAAATTAAATTCTCTGAAATCATTCGCCCCGGCACTGCACAGGCCTGCGTCTCGCTAACCATCTTACCAATGACCTTCGATAATCTCCTCGCTATCATTTTTGCAAAAACCTTGTAGTCTGAATTAAGCAAGGAGATGGGCCTCCAATTCCGGATATCCTTCTTATCCCCTTTCTTATAAATTAATACCACTACCCCTTCTCTCATGGATTCGGAAATAATGCCTTCCCTCATCATGTAACTAAATACCTCAACCACATCCTGCCTAATAATATCCCAAAATACTTTAAAAAACTCACTTGGTAAGCCATCCCCTCCTGGGGTTTTATTAGCCCCCATGCTCATCACTGCTTCCCGCACCTCCTCCTCACTCACCGATTTCTGCAAAAAAACCTTATCACCCTCATCTAAATTATCCTCTACCATATCAATCATTCTAGTATCTGACTCATCAACACACACTCCCTCATACAACCGTTCATAAAATTTAGACACGCATTCCAGCACATTCTCCCCCTTACATTCCCTCCCTCCATCATACACACTCTCAAAAACTCTTTTTCCTTTATAAACCTTCTTGAAAAAAAATCTAGAACATTTTTCATCCTGCTCCAGATGTTTAACTCTCGTTTGAAAAATAATTTGTTTTCCTCTTTCAGTTAATACCTCTTTAATCCTCTTCCTAACATGGTCTATTTCATCGGCCATGTCATAGCCCATATTTCTAAATGAATATAATGTAGCCAATCTGGCTTGTAACTGAGAATATCTTCTTTTCTCACTGCTACTTTTATCCCTACTCTTTTTTTGAAAAAATAATTTAATTTTCCATTTAACCCAATCCCACCACCCCCAAAATATTATCAAAATCTTTTTTCCTATTTACCCATCTACTATACACATTACTAAAATGGGCTTTGACATGCTCGTCATGCAACAATAAATTATTTAACCTCCAAACCCCGGAACCAAACTTAATACAATCCCCCATATTCAAATCAACATACACTGCTACATGGTCTGAAAAAATTACCGGCCTGTGCTTAACCTTAACACATTTGAACGCATCAGAAAACAAACATAAGTCGATTCTGGATCTGGTGCGCCCACACTCCGAAAAAAACGTGAAATATGGATCCACCAAACCCAGAATAATATGAGCATCATTAAGATTCAAGTCCTGAATTACCCCATTCAGCATAGCGCTACTTGCATCCAACTTAGTCTCAGCTGCTCCTATTCGATCCTTCACAAATCGGATCGTATTAAAATCACCCATGATCACACTAGGTCTCCTTCCCACTGCGTGTAACTTTAGAACTTCAAAAAACTCAAGACGTTTCTGTTTATTCACAGGAGCATATAAATTAAAAAGCCTAAACTTCTGGTTAAACAAAACTAAATCTGCCATAATTAATCTTCCTGGTACTAATACCACATGAGACATAATGCGAATATTCCTATTTGTAATAATAATGCCTACCCCAGCATTCCTAGTATCCCCAACTGCCGACCATATGTACTCCACCACCCACTCCGGAGGCTTGGGTGGCCGATTAAAAAAACACTCCTGTAGGCAGGCGATGTCTCCTCCATTGACCTTCAAGTCCTCAAAAACAGCACACTGTCTAGCAGGAGACCCAAAGCCCCTCACATTGAGGGACACCAGCTTGATGCTCATTCACATGCAAATGTGCATCATTCACCCCAGATCTATCACTTAAGCCAGAAAACTGGCACACATTCCTCAGGGCCACAACACTTTCATCAACCAAAAATTCCTGACTTGGCGACAATGTGGCTGGCTGTAAAATTTCTGGAGTCCCTGGATTTAATGCTGATGATTCTATCTCCCCTCCCTCCTCCGCCAGGACCTCAAAGGGGTTGCTTGTTATAACTCCGGCTGCCTCTACCTTCAATTTTTTAGCCCTTCTGTTCTTAGGGCTCTCCCAAGCGTCCACCTTAGTCTTGGCACTCAGTGTCTCCATCTTTTCTACCTCTTCTGGAGCTTCCTGCACCTCCGGCTCCCACTGTAAGGCTGCTGCCAATTCCTCCATAGCCTCCTCCACGGCCCTCTCAACCTCTTCTCCACTCTCCATTGTTAATGGGTCCACACTGGAGGGTGGTACTTCTACTCTTTCCTCCTCTTTCTCCTCCACACCCTGGTGTTCCTCCTCTTCCACCACCACCTCCTCCTTTTCCACCACCTCCTCCTCCTCTTCCTCCTCTTCTTCCAGCCTTTCAGGAGAGTCAGACAGCACCTGAGTGGACACTGGCCGTCCACCCTCAGCAGTGCGCCTGACAGCTTCAGCATAAGAGACATAGGCCCTTCTTACTCTTGGACAATTTTTAACTGTGTGATCACGCAGTCCACATGTATCACAGGCCCGTTTAACCAAGCAAGCCCCAGCCTCATGTCCCTCCTCCCCACAGTTCCGACAGTGCATCTCCACATTGCATTCATCCCTGGTATGCCCAAATTTATGGCATCTCCTACAATATGTTGGTTGGCTAGGGTAGTATAGAAACCCTCTATTCCCTGCTATTGAGAAATTAGCTGGTGGATGCCGCACTCCACCAATCCCTTCAGAATCCACCTTCAACTTGACAAAAAACTTTAATTTGCCATTAAAAATCCCCAACCGATTAGACAGTCTGAAGCCTCCCTTCACTGAAGAGCAGTATCTCCTTAAAAAGGCTACTACCAAAGCAATGTCTGTGAAGGGGTTAAATAAATGAACCACCAGTGGTTTCTCCTCCATAGCATACAAGGGTTCCACTATAAAGGGTCTAATGGATTCATGATTAGCTTTCTCCAAGTCCTTACATTTCTCAATAACTTCAGTGCAGAAATTTCTATGCACAAAGGAGACATCATAATACCTTGGTGCTGCATGATCCTGGATGCAATAAATGTGCCGTGGTTCCAGACCGACAGATTCCTCCAACAAATTCTTTACAAGGAACTCCAAACTTACCCTCTGTAAATGAGCAGGCATAACCTGAAAGCGCAAGGTGTTCTGAATCCCTCTTCGCTCCATTGAGCTTCAGACAGGACAAATTCAGCCAGCAAATCTGCCCCCTCTGAGGGGCAGCTGACAAGTGCAGTATCCACGCTTTTTATAACATGTGTGATAATGAACCAATTGGAAACACATGAAGAAATGTCAGCCTCTAGTTTGTGTGCAGTTGTAACTGCTTACACCTGTTAAGGATGTCCTTAAATTACTAAGCCAAAAAAACAGCTTTCTGAGCATGCTCAGAAAGATGCATGTCATTTTCAGGGTCAGACAACCAGCTTTTTTTCCAAAGTGTTCGAGCATGCCCAGTTCACTCGAAATGCAGTACCAGAATCAAATCTGCAATGGCGGATGAAAGCATTAGAGGTGTTGAATTATTTTTTGGTCCCCCTGAAGTGATGCTTTACAAGCTGAACGGGAGGTCTTATAGAATTTTGACGTAACAAACCTAAATAATAATAATTTAAACGCCCCTGTCCCTAGTAGCTCGCAGTCAGAAGCGAACAAGCAGCATTTTTATTGTTTCCGGTTGCCAGTTTAGATTTACAGATGAGGTCTAGTGCTAAAAATATTCCTCTTGCTGTTACGCACGCTATGATACCTCACATGTGTCGTTTGAAGAATGTTTCCATATGTGGGCGGGCCTTAAATGTGTAAGCCCCGCCCACATATTGAACCCCCGTTCAAACCCCACATGTGAGGTATCATAGCGTACGTTAGAGCGAGAGCAATACTTTTAGCACTAGACCTCCTCTGTAAATCTAAACTGGTAACCTGAAACACATAAAAAAGTGTTGCCTATGGGTATTTTCAAGTACTGAAGTTTGGCCCCATTCCATGAGTGTGTGCAATATTAAAGTGTAACATGTTGGGTATCTATTTACTCGGTGTAACATCATCTTTCACATTATGGCCATAAATTGGGCTAACTTTAGTGTATTCTTAATTTGTAACCACTTGAGCCCCAGAGCATATTACTGGTCCCTGACGGGGCCATTTTTTGCATTTCAACACTGCGTCATTTTGACTGACAATTGCGTGGTTGTGCGACGTGGCCCCCAAACAATTTGGCGTCCTCATCCCCCCCCCCCCCCTAAAAAATTTTTTTTTTTTTTTGATGGTGGTATTTGATCACCTCTGCGTTTTTTGTTATTTTTGCTTGACCCAAAAATATAGCGACAATTTGGTAAATAAAAAAACATCTTTTTTACTGTTTGCTATAATAAATCTCCCCCAAAATATATTCAAAAAATGTTTGCCCTCAGTTTAGGCCGATAAGTATTCTTCGACATATTTTTGTTTGCAAAAAATCACAATAAGCGTTTGATTGGTTTGGGCAAAAGTTCTAAGTAGGGGTTGGTCTTATGGGTTTTTTTGGAATAATTTTTTGTTTTACTAGTAATGGTGGCTATCATTGTTTTTTCTGGCTACTGCGACATTGTGGCGGACACATTTTTGTGAGATTTGGCATTTTTGTAGCGAGCAATGGTATAGAAATGCATTGCTTACTATAAAAATGACACTGGCAGGGAAGGGGTTAACACTAGGGGCGCGGAAGGGGTTGAATATGTTACCTGGGTGTGTTCTAACTGTAAAGGGGGTGGGACTGTGTAGGGGAAATGACAGATCGCTGTTCATACATTGTAGGGACAGACGAGCAGGCATTCCCCCCCCCCTGACAGGACCGGGATAAAGGGGAACTCCACCCCAAATTAAAAAAAAACGGCGTGGGGGTCCCCCTTCAGGTGCACAACAGGCTCTTAGATTTGATCTGGAACATAAGGGGTTAAACCCACGCCAAAAACGGCGTGGGGTTCCCCCTCAGATCCAGACCAAACCCTTCTCCCAGGCACGCAGTCTGGCCGGACAGGAATGGGGGTGGGGACGAGCGAGCGCCCCCCCCCCTCCTGAGCCGTACCAGACCACATGCCCTCGACATGGGGGAGTGTGTGCTGTGGGGGAGGGGGGCACTGCCCCCCCACCCCAAAGCACTCTTGTCCCCATGTCGATAGGGACAAGAGCCTCTTCCCGACAACCCTGGCCGTTGGTTGTCGGGGTATGCGGGCGGGAGGCTTATCAGAATCTGAGAGCCCCCTATATTAAGGGGTCACCCAGATTCTGGCCCCCCACCCTATGTGAATGAGTATGGGGTACATCGTACCCCTACCCATTCACCGGGTGGAAAAGTGTAAACACAAAAAAATCACACCGAAAAAAATAATTTATTAGTCAGCTCCGGGGGTCTTCTGCCGGGACCCCCCACCACCAGCCCATTGGGCCCCGGGCTTCGCCGTTTTCTGCCGGGGGGGGACACCCACCGATGCTCTCCGCCATGTCCAGCCAGGCCCCCACCCCAAAATAAGCTCTTTCAGATCCGGGGGGGGGCCGGCCGAAAAAAGCAGAGAACAACGGGGGCGGAGCCCCTCGGTCTTCCAGACGTTTTCTGCCGGGGGGGGCTCCAGCCCCGCACCGGTCTTCGCCGCCGCCTTCCGCCGGGGAGAGAGACACCCACCGATGCTCTCCGCCATGTTCGGCCAGGCCCCCTACCCCAAATCAAGCTCTTTTACATCCGGGGGGGGCCGGCGGAAATGGCGGAGAACAAAGGGGGCGTCGCCACTCCTCGGTCTTCTAGCCGTTTTCTGCCGGGGGGGGGAAACACCCACCCATGCTCTCCGCCATGCTCGACTGGGCCCCCACCCCAAAAGTAAGCTCTTTCACATCCGGGGGGGGCCAGCCGAAAAACGGCGGAGAACAACGGGGGTGTCGCCCCACCTCGGGCTCCTCCGCTTCTGCCTGGCTCCTCCCGAGGCCAGGGCTTCTTTCGCCGTCTTCCGCCGGAGGGCGCCACTCTCCGGGCTTCTCGTGGCTGTCTTCCGCCGCGGGGGCCAGGCCTTCTTCTTTGCCGCCCCCTTCGAATTTTTCGGCCTGGACGGGGGTCGCACATCCCATCCAGGGCTTGGACGTGGCGGGCTTCTCGTCGCTGTTTTCTGCCGCTGCCCCCTTCACCACGAAGCTCCGTGCTTGTTTGATGAGGGCAGCGGGCTTCCGACGTCTTCTACCGGAGCGAGGGTCGTACATCCCACTCCGGATTTCGTCGCCGGCTTCTGCCTGGCTCCAGGAGGAGCCAGGTCTTCTCGTCGCTGTCTTCCGCCGCGGGGTGACACTCGCGGGCTTCTTCTTCCATTCGATGTTGACACGGCGAGGTCCGGCGCTGAAATGCCTTGTGAGCGGCGGGCAAGGACTTATATTGGCATAGGGCGTGGGCGTGGTTATGCCACCATGTGACCTTAACCCATGTGACAGTGATGTGATGTGACATCACTGTCACATGGGTTAAGGTCACATGTTGGCATAACCACGCCCACGCCCTATGCCAATATAAGTCCTTGCCCGCCGCTCACAAGGCATTTCAGCGCCGGACCTCGCCGTGTCAACATCGAATGGAAGAAGAAGCCCGCGAGTGTCAGAAGTGTCCCCGCGGCGGAAGACAGCGACGAGAAGACCTGGCTCAGGCAGAAGCCGGCGACGAAATCCGGAGTGGGATGTACGACCCTCGCTCCGGTAGAAGAATACGTCGGAAGCCCGCTGCCCTCATCAAACAAGCACGGAGCTTCGTGGTGAAGGGGGCAGCGGCAGAAGAGAGAGAGCGACGAGAAGCCCGCCACGTCCAAGTCCTGGATGGGATGTGCGACCCCCGTCCAGGCAGAAAAATTCGAAGGGGGCGGCAAAGAAGAAGGCCTGGCCCCCGCGGCGGAAGACAACGACGAGAAGCCCGGAGAGTGGCGCCCTCCGGCGGAAGACGGCAAAAGAATCCCTGGCCCTGGGAAGAGCCAGGGCAGAAGCCGGCGAAGAAATCCGGGGTGGGATGTACGACCCTCGCCCCGGTAGAAGACGACGGAAGCCCGCTGCCCTCATCAAACAAGCACGGAGCTTCGTGGTGAAGGGGGCAGCGGCAGAAAACAGCGACGAGAAGCCCGCCACGTCCAAGTCCTGGATGGGATGTGCGACCCCGCGTCCAGGCCGAAAAATTCGAAGGGGGGCGGCGGCGGAAGACCCTCAAAGTTAAAACCACGTTCACCAGGTGAATGGGTAGGGGTACGATGTACCCCATACTCATTCACATAGGGTGGGGGCCCGAAATCTGGGGGCCACCTTATTAAAGGGGGCTCCCAGATTCTGATTGGCTCCCGCCCGCATACCCCGACAACCAATGGCTAGGGTTGTCGGGAAGAGGCTCTTGTCCCGATCGACATGGGGACAAGAGTGCTTTGGGGTGGGGGGGCAGCGCCCCCCTACCCCAAAGCACACACTCCCCCATGTCGAGGGCATGTGGTCTGGTACGGCTCAGGAGGGGGGGGGCGCTCGCTCGTCCCCACCCCCATTCCTGTCCGGCCAGACTGCATGCCTAGGATGAGGGCTTGGTACGGATCTGGGGGGAACCCCACGCCGATTTTTGGCGTGGGTTAACCCCTCATGTTCCGGACCAACCCGAAGAGCCTATTGTGCCCCTGGGGGGGAAGCCGCGCCGGTTTTCAAATTTGAAATTTGGCGCGGAGTTCCCCCTTTAGTGTCGGCGCAGCCCGAGAACAGCTCGGAGCTTGCCGTGCGCCGCTCCAGGCAGTGCAAACACTGCTACACGCCGCTTGGTATTTACCAAGATTTTCCCGGCGTACTGAAGAGGCGCACGCAAAGCCCCGATTTATCCCTCTGCGCATGCCAGTATGCAAATGAACCTTCCGAGGTTCTAGCGTACTTTGCAAGCGCACGGGGATCGGGTACCAAAAGTCACTTTCCCTTTCAAATCGGCCCGCCACACACGTTCAAACACATGTCACTACACTCCCCTGCATCACCCCCCTCCCTCCCCTCATAAACTCCCGCCCGAATCCCCGATGTTTACATTACTAAATGCCGCACGCCAGCTCTGTACTGGCGTGCTGTGCGCCCTCTCCTGGGCGCATTAGGCACTTTAGTAAATGAGGAAACACGCTGCACTGGCAGCGTGTTTCTTTTGTAAATCTCAAAAACAGGTTTACTCCTGCTTGTGCACCATGAGTCTTGGCGCACAGGCTTGGTAAATCAGCCCCTATGTCTCTTTCCAGTGACTACGACAAACATGGGTGTTAATATTGTACCTTATACTGTATGTGTACTATATAGTACACCCTATAGATTGGGCCTTTTATAGTATTCATAATAAAATTATCTGCACTGCAATCAAATTCAAACTTTCCGAGTATCACACTTGATTGGAATTATGTAGCAGATGGATAACAAACTGAGCTGAATGAATTGTTTGCACTCCACTATCTCACAACATTTATCAGTGTCATATTTAACAGTTTCAGAAAAATTAAGGCTATTACATATGTGCCTGCTAACACATGAATAATACATTTAGTAGTAGTGATGGTGCCTCCGGCATCAAAATAGAGATTCCATAAATTGTCTCTTTGTGTCCAGAACAGTTTATTTTTATATGTGTCTCTTTTTCATGCTTTCTTAAGGAGGGATAAAGTGTGAGCACAGATATAATTGGGATAGAAATGGACCATCCATTTTCAATGTGGAGGCAATTTTATGCAACGTCCGGCACATTTTAAAGCGGAGCTCCACCCTGATATATATATATTTTTTAAAAATCTGAAAAAAAAAAAAAAAATGAAATGGAAAAAAAAAAAAACTCACCCTAAATAGGCTGTTGCTATGCGGAAGTCCCGAATCTGCCCTCATGATCCGCGGTGCTGTTTTCTTCCTCCTCCTCTTCCCGGTGTCTTCTTGTGAATGGGCCGCGCTGCATTCTGGGAACTGTGTGTATCCCAGAAAGCAGCCGGACCATTCACAAAGCGTCGCGTCGCTCGCACATGCGCAGTAGGAAACGGGCAGTGAAGCCGCACGGCTTCACTGCCTGTTTCCCTGACTGTGGATGGCGGTGCCGGGATCGAGGATCGGCATCGGCGGGGCCGTCAGCGCGGGCGCCTAGGACAGGTAAATGTCCTTATTCAAAGTCAGCAGCTACACTGTTAGTAGCTGCCGACTTTGAAAAAAAAAGCGGGTGGAGCTCCGCTTTAAGTGCGTGAAATGCCCTCTCCAGTCTCCACCAATCAGAAGCTTGGAGAGAGATTATGGTTGTGAAATACTTAAGTTTGCCATACGCACATCAACGTTCTGGTGATTTCAACCACTTTCGACCAGCTTTCCATCACAATGAGTGATTGAATAGCCACTTAACCACTTAAGACCCGGACCTTTAGTCAGCTAAAGGACCCGGCCAGGTTTTGCGATTCGGCCCTGCTTCGCTTTAACTGACAACTGCGCGGTCGTGCGACGTGGCTCCCAAACAAAACAACTTTTTTTGCCACATATAGAGCTTTCTTTTGGTGGTATTTGATCACCTCTGCCGTTTTTATTTTTTGCGCTATAAACAAAAATAAAGCGACAATTTTGAAAAAAAAACAATATTTTTAACTTTTTGCTATAATAAATATCCCCACAAAAATATATAATTATTTTTTTTTTCCTCAGTTTAGGCCGATACATATTCTTCTACCTAGTTTTGGTAAAAAAAATCGCAATAAGCATTTATCGGTTGGTTTACGCAAAATTAATAGCGTTTAAAAAATAGGGGATAGTTTAATTGCATTTTTATTAATTATTTATTTTTTTACTACTAATGGTGGCGATCAGCGATTTTTTTCGTGACTGCGACATTATGGCGGACACTTTGTCATTTTCATAGCAAAAAATGCATTGTTTATTGTGAAAATGACAGTGCAGTTTGGGAGTTAACCACAAGGGGGCTCTGAAGGGGTTATGTGTGACCTAATGCGTGTTTACAACTGTACGGGGGTGTGGCTGTAGGTGTGATGTCATCGATTGTGTCTCCCTATAAAAGGGATCACGCGATCGATGACGCCGCCACAGTGAAGGACGGGGAAGCCGTGTTTACACACGGCTCTCCCCGTTCTTCAGCTCCGGGGACCGATCGCCGGACTCCAGCGTGCATGTGCCCAGCCGTGCCATTCTGCCGATGTAAATGTGCAGGAGGCGGTCCTTAACCACTTAAGACCCGGACCAATACGCTGGCAAATGACCCAAGGGGTTTTTGCGATTCGGCACTGCGTCGCTTTAACAGACAATTGCGCGGTCGTGCGACGTGGCTCCCAAACAAAATTTGCGTCCTTTTTTTCCCACAAATAGAGCTTTCTTTTGGTGGTATTTGATCGCCTCTGCGATTTTTATTTTTTGCGCTAAATACAAAAATAGAGCGACATTTTTGAAAAAAAATCAATATTTTTTACATTTTGTTATAATAAAAAACCAATAAACTAAATTTTAGTCAAACATTTAGGCCAAAATTTATTAAGCCACATGTCTTTAGTAAAAAAAAAAATCGCATTAAAAAAAAATTAGCTACCTAGCGGGAACAGCGACACTAATACAGCGATCAGAAAAATTATCGCTTAGTGATGCTGGCAATAGGGAGTGAAAAAGGTTAACTAGGGCAGTGATCAAGGGGTTAAAACTTTATTGGGGGGGTGGGGGGGGGGCTACCCTGACACTAACACTGACTGACTGTCACACTGTCTGTCACACTGACACTAAATACAGTAATCATACATGTATGATTACTGCATTCAGTGACACTGTGACAGGGGGAGGGGGGGGGGGGGGGGGGGGGCGATCGCGGGGGTTAAATGTGTTTGTGTCTGTGTGTAAGTGTGCTGTTGGTGCAGACTTACTTGTTTGTGTTGTGATCTCTCCTCAGCGGCGCTTGAAACAAACGCCGAGGGAGAGATCACGTCGCTTCCTCCTTCCTGTGTTTACACAGGAGGAGGAAGTGACAGGGCGGGCGGGCGCGTGCATTGGCTGGGAGCGATCCGGAGGGGGCGGGTGAAAACGGATAGCCGCCCCCACTTGTCGGATCGCTCCTGCAGCCGCGCGGACCGCCGCATGTACGGGGGGGGTCCGATCGGACCCCCGATCCCCCCCAAGGCACCAACGTATATATACGTTGATGTGCCTGTCGGTGCCATTCTGCCGACGTAAATGTACATGCGGCGGTCCTTAAGTGGTTAAGTGGTTAAAGATAATATTTAATGTATAATAGTCTTGTATATCATTTCTTTCTTTGGTAATCGATAGATCACTCTGAAATTTACACACACAATAGTCAGAGCAGTGACTGCTCCCACTCTTTCCTTACTTCCTTTACTTCTTTTAGGTGGCTCCGAGATCCTCTTCAATCAGAAAAATAAATAAAAAGAGAAAAAGAAAAAAGTCTATTACTGTGTATCACAGATAAATAGAAATACCGTATTTATCGGCGTATATCGCGCACTTTTTTGCCCTGAAAATCAAGGCAAAATCGTGGGTGCGCGATATATGCCAATACCCGCTTTCCCGCGCCGAGTTTTGAATACTTCGCCGACATATACCGAGCGCAGTACACTCAGGTATATCCAGCCAGTCTCGGCTTCTTCCGCGGTCACGTCCTGGACGTACAGGACGTGAGCGCGACAGTTGCCGAGCCTGCCCGAGTGTACTGCGCTGGCTATATGCTGGCGGAGTATTCAAAACTCGGCGCGGGAAACGAGCGAGGAGGACGCCGCACCCACCGAAGAGGACACCGCACCCGCCGAAGAGGACACCGCACCCGCCGCAGAAGGATACCGGACCCGCCGCAGAAGGACACCGGACCCGCCGCAGAAGGACACCGGACCCGCCGCAGGAGGACACCGGACCCGCCGAGGCCGCCGATGGACGCCGCGCAAGACACCAAAACTGTAAGGGGGTCACTTTAGGGGTGCGCGATAAATACGGTATATACAGCACCCTTTATTGTGAAAAGTATTGGGACGCCTGCCTTTGCACGCATATGAACTTTAATGGCATCCCAGTCGTATGCCGCGTACACACGGTCGGGTTTTTTGACAACAAATGTTCGATGGGAGGTTGTTGTCGGAAAATCCGACCATGTGTACGCTCCATCGAACATTTGCTGTCTGACAACAAATGTTTGAGAGCTGGTTCCTATCGTGTGTACACAATCCTAACGCACAAAATTTCACGCATGCTCGGAATCAAGCAGAAGAACCACACTGGCTATTGAACTTTTTTCTGGGCTTCTCATACGTCATGAACGTCACCGCATTCTTGACATTCAGAATTTCCAAAAACATTTGTGTGACCGTGTGTATGCAAGACAAGTTTGAGCCAACATCCGTTGGAAAAAAATCCACAGTTTTGTTGTTGGAATGTCCGATCGTCCGTGGGGTTCATTATAGAGTTGGCAATTTTTTATTTTGAGAATCTTGCAAACAAGAAACACATTCCAACTTTTTTTTTATACAAAAATACAAAACATAAATATTATAGATATTTTTTTTTTTTTTTTTTTTTTTTTTTTTTTTTTATGCATAACATATTATATACATAATAAAGGCTTACTTCAACCAATAATACATGAACGCATCACTAAATAAAGCAGACATCTTTAAAAACTCTACACATCTCTACACTCAACTTAAATAACATTCAGACCAAGAAACAGATTATCATGTGTATGTAGCCTTTCTTCAAAAATGGTATCCTTGAAAATCTAAGGGAGTGTCCAGAGAGAAACCAGGGAAAGAACCCAACACCCAGAGATCAACAAACAGCAGCTACCGGCCTGATATTCCTCCACGCCTTTATCCAGACCCTTTTCTGCCATCTGTCTTTCTCGAGACCCCGAATTTTCCCTACCTCACCAAGAATCTCACACACCACCACCAGAACAGGAAGGACTTTCTGCCGAAGGGATACCTGACACCGTGCATTCCAGGTGTAATATCGGACTACTAAGCTGACTAGAAAAAGAGTGTGCAAATCATATCCCTTGCGATTCTGCAATGCTCCATACACCCACTCAGCATAAGACATGCTAGACAAGAAAGGAATATTCAGAGCCCTCCCCACCTTTTTATAGACTTCTATATTGAAAGGGCACTGAAGCAAAAAGTGGTCCATGGTTTCCACTTCACCCTGACACTCCGCTCTTGGACAACCTCGATTGTCCAAAGAGCGGCACTTCACGTTCCCCCTCACATAGAGCCTACTGTGGAAAGCGAGCCAGGCCTGGTCCCCAAATTTCAAGGGAATCCGCTCAGAATTTATTAAACGTAAACCCTCCCTCATAATATGACCTGGGCAATCTCTTAAGGCCAGTGGCGCATGAAAGACAGTACCCACGATCCTTTCACCCAGGAGTCTCCTAGGGAGGGACCTGATATCCTCTGCTGTCACATGCCACCGTTTAAGAATTTTCAGGCACGGGGCAACATAAGCCGGGAGCTTACCATGCTTGATCCTTAGGCTTTTCACTGGCCCGCCACTCTCCCAACAGCCCAGAAAAGGTCTAAACCAGATCTGGAAAATACCCACCCATCCAGGCGGTCTCTCTGCCAGCATGTTACCAAAATTGTGTTTTAAAAACATCAGAGAGAAGAATACAACTGGGTTGACCATCCCTAAGCCACCCTGCTGCCTAGATAGGTAAGTTACATTCCGCTTGACAAGATTCAGCCTGTTCCCCCATAGTAATTGGAAGAAACAACTATAAATCCTGGTATAGAAGGATTCCGGCAAGATGCAAACGAAGCTGACATACAGAAAGGTAGGAATCAGGTAGGTCTTGATCAAGTCCACCCTTTCCCTCAAGGAGAGCTGCCACCCTTTCCAGCTTTTCACCTTGACATCAGCATCATTTAGCCTGGCTTCCCAATTTAACTTACTGTAATCATCAGGGCCAAACTCGATGCCTAATACTTTGACTTTCTTCTGAGGCCTCGGAAGATGTCCGGAAGTGCAAAGCTCTCATCTCCCTCGCTCATCCAAAAAAACTTCACTTTTATCACGGTTGACCTTGGAGCCTGATGCCTCGGAATACTGCTCTATAACTGAGACCACCTCTTGCGCCTCCTCTGTCCCAGAGATAAAAACAGAAACGTCATCAGCATAGGCTACAACCCTCAAGGGCGGCTCACCAGCAGTGCCCACCGGCACTCCGCACAACGGTCCGCTCTCTAGCCTTCTGATGAAGGGGTCGATTGCGAAAACGTATAGCAAAGGGCTCAGCGGACACCCCTGGCGCACCCCTGATCCAACCCTGAAGGGCCGTCCAACCCAACCGTTAACAAGCATGAAGCTCTCTGCCTCTCTGTATAAAGTCTTAAGCCATCCAATAAACCCACCCTCCAGGCCATACTTGTCAAGGAGAAGCCAGAGGTACTCATGATTGACACGATCAAAAGCCTTCGCCTGATCCAATGCCAGCAAGTACTTTCCCCAGCCCTCAGCCCTGCAACGCTCCAGAGCCTCCCGGACAGCTAACACCGCTGAAAAAGTGCTCCTGCCCTGGATCGAACAGTGCTGCTGACGGGAAAGCAATCTGACCGCTACTGACGACAAGCGGCAGAAAATTATCTTTGCCAGAATCTTTCTATCGACATTGAGAAGGCTAATGGGGCGCCAATTCTCAACCATCGAGGGATCCTTACCTTTTGACAACAGAATAACAGCAGATTGTCTCATGGAGGGAGGGAGCGAACCCTCTTGCAGACAGCCATTAAATACCTCCACAAGATAAGGTACCAAGCTGGATTTGAAAGTCTTATAAAATTCAGCCGTCAATCCGTCTGGCCCAGGCGTTTTCTTAATGGCCAGACCGTCTATAGCTTTGACTACCTCTTCTGCTGTGATTACCCCCGTCAAACTTGCCAGCGGAATGTTATTTCCCAGATCTGGTGTAGAATCCAGAAAACTTGATATCTTTGCCCGATCGAGGTACTTCTCCCCCAGAAGTTCCACATAAAAAGACCTCGAGACCTCCAGGATCCCTGACCTGGATTTCGTCAAAGAGCCCGTACTATCCCTTAGCCCAACAACCGTCTTAACTGCTGCGCTTTGTTTGCAGTTCTGATAAGGGTCGGGCGAGTGATATTTCCCGTAGTCCCTTTCCAGAACCAAAGAAGCGTGCCGGTCATACTGATACTTCCTAAGGAGAAGTTTCACCTCAGAGATTGCCCCTGAATCTCCACCATTCGAGACAAGGCGATCAAGTTTTCTCCGCAGCTGCTGGTAGGCAATGTACTTACCAAGCTGTTTCCTTTTTCCTATGGCCTTGAAAAACCCACTGATCCGGCTTTTGGTAAGCTCCCACCACTCTGACTTACTGCTGCAGAAATCCAGGATGGTTACCTGAGCCTGAAAAAAATCCTCAAAAGATTGTCTTACCTCCTCGTCATCCAGCAGAGCCGAATTCATCCTCCAAATACCCTTTCCTTTAGGTGGCATATCTGAAGCATTAAGAATAACAGACAGCATAAGGTGATCAGAGAACTCCACCATACGACACTCAGGAGCCGAAAAGGCAGAGTCCCCCTTAAAAAAAAACCTGTCTATCCTGCTCTCACAACTGCCTCTCTTAAATGTGTACCCCGTGCTGTCTGGGCAACGCTTAATATGCGCATCTTCCAGACCTGCTTCCCTGGCTATCATATTAAGAAAGACGCTATCATATCTCAGGCTGTCAGTGGAGCCTTTCCTGTCTTTGGGCCTAGTGACGGTGTTAAAATCACCTCCAAAGACAACTTGCCGAGATGTAAAAAGGAAAGGCTTAATCTTTGTAAAGAGGCATTTCCTCTCCCATCTAGTTTGTGGTCCATAAATATTTACCAGACGTAGATCATGCCCCTTCACAGAGACGTCCAGGACCATACACCTTCCAATCTCTACCTCGATAACCCGCCGACACGTTACCATGCCAGTAAAAAGTACTGCAACTCCGCTGTAAGGCTCGGCCGCAAGAGACCAGAAGGAGGGCCCACGTCTCCACTCCCTCTTTGCCAGGTGGACATCGGCAAGGCAATTTAGCCGGGTCTCTTGCAAAAATAAAACATCAGCATCCATCTCGCTGAGCAAAAATAAGGCCATATTGCGAGCCCCTACAGATTTTATGCTGGCAACATTAATCGTTGCCACCTTTATCGGAGTGGGAACTGCCATTAGGATGATTGAGGTAGGCGTTTCTTAGCCTGAGCACCCTCCTCCTTTACTGGAGACCCTGGCCTCTTTAGGGAACCTTCTCCCTCATCCTCCTCCATCTGAGACACGGAATTAGAAGACTCCTCTTCCCCGTCAGATAAGGACCCAAACTTGTTTCCCAGAGGTAGATCTTCTACCTCTAAAGATGAAGCCGAGGAGGCAGAGGTCAGGACTACTTTATTCCTCCTTCTGCTCACCTTGGTCCACTCTCCCTCCTCCCCTAAAACATTACCCTTAAAGGCCTCATCTATATCATTAGCAGTGGCAACTTCCCCCTTCTTCCCCTTAGAACCTCCACTAGAGGTCTTACGTTTCCCCAGGGAAGGTCCCGACGAAGTTGCCACCTCAGATCGGCATGAATCCGCCCCTTTGGCAGCCTCAGCCAATCTGGATGACTTGGATACATCAGGAACACTGGGTATCTGAAACACTGGGGAAGAACACACAACAGAAGTAGACACTGACACAGTAGGAAGCACAGACTGGGAAGCAGACACAGGAGGGGTCACACCTTCAGATTGGGAAACTGACACCTGGGGGGACCCCTCAGGACTAGCTGAAACAGCTCCACCAACCCCTTGCTGCCCCCCACGTTCCTCCTCCTCCATTCTCAGCAGTTCTTCCACCAACCCCGGCTGATTATGGAGGGCTTCAGGGCAAAGGCTATAGGGGTGACCTAACTTGTTACAAAGATTACAGCGAATATTATTGCAGTCCTTTGCAACATGGTCTGAGCCCTGACAGAGGGAACATTTCTGCATAGTACATGAGCTTGAAAAATGGCCTTTTTCACCACAGCGGTGACATAACTTTGGTTGTCCTGCATAAAAAGTAATGATCCTGTCACGACCTATAAAGGCAGAGGAAGGGATGTGCTTAACAACATTACCGGTGACATGCAGTTTTACTAATACTGTCCATCCTCCTGTCCATATCCCCCTGTCATCTACAACCTTCCTCAAGGGGGCTTGGACATCCGCATATCTCCCCAACCACACCCCCAGATCCGCAGCAGGAATGGACTCATTACGCACTAGAATTGTGACGTTTTTATATAATGGCTGGCGGGAGACTACTTTAGGTGACAAACCTGCCCATCTTGGGGACTTCTTGCACTTCTGCTCATACCTCTCCCAAAAGACATCTAATCCTTCTGCCTTGACAAAGGAGAGGTCATACTCATATGACCCAACTGGGCTGATAAGGGCAAAAATCTCCTCCGCTTTAAAACCCATCCCCAGAATGCGGTCCACCACATCTCTCCTATTTGGGGGGGGGCCTTCTCCAATCCACCTCAATTGGACCACATTGCGGCGTTTAAAGGAGCTACCAGATGGTGTCATATTGGCCTGACCTTCAGTCACATCACTCCTAGCAACTGCAGAATAATTGGCCCTACTCACCCCTGGCACAGTTGCAGCCACTGCTGCAGCATAAGAAATAATCGCACTCCTTGCAACATCACTCTTAGGTACAGACCCCTCTTTAGATAAAGCAGCAACAACAATATTGTCAGGAGCAGAGACTTCTGACACAGAAATGTCATTTACATTGCCCTTGGTAATTCTACCTTCATTACCAGTAACTGAAGGGTTACCAACAGTGATGTCTTTATCATTACTCTTCACAGCAGAGTCCACACACCCTTCACTGGCTGGCTGTACACAGGTGGAAGTCTCAGCCAGGGGATACGTTTGCTCTGCGCCGCCCTCTACTGCACAATCCATAGGAACTACACCTCCATTGTGTTGTATAGGCAAGTTCTGAACAAAACCTGCATTTACTTTCACCTCATGTTTCAAAGATTTTGGGGGGACATCATTATCCTCCTCTTCATCCTCAGATGATCCAGACACTGCAAACTTGCGACCATGCAAAGGTGATTCCATTTCTGCAATAAGGTTCATCATACCTGCTCCCTTCACAGGCTCAGATGGATCATCTTGCTCCATAGCCTCCTGCTGCGGTGGTAAGGGCACAGAACTTTCCTGGCCCGATGACATACTGCCAGACAAAACACCTGACTGCTGATCACCTGCAGCCTGTGTGCCAGAGCTTTCACCACTGTCTTCAAGCATACTGGTACTTGGCTTGGAATGCAAAGATTTTCCAGCGTGCTGGCCAGAAACACAATCCGAGCCCACAGAAACTTTTTTGCTTTGCACTGACCTTGGCTTCTCGCACTCTGGTGATGCCTGTCCTCCACTGGCCTCTATAGCCCCTCTGCGCATTGCACGGAAGCGATCATCGTTGCCATATTTCTCCTTGAAAGCACCGCTGGTTTCTTTCAATGTAGCCACCAGCAGACTCTGCTTTTCCACTTTGGCCTCCAAAGCCATTAACTCAGGCCGCATCTGTCTCCTCTTGGAACTATGCAGCCGATCACTTGCGATTTTTTTTTGCTTGAAGTCAAACTTCAACTTTGCCAGTACTTCCTCCTCCTTGGCGATTCTCGCAATCCTTGCACAAACCTTCTTTCTGTAGGTTGCCAGGCTTTCCCCTTTAGCTGGGCCATTTCCCAGGTCCTCAAACACTGGTATGGGAGGATCGGTACTCTGGCCATCCGGGGGATCTTCCCCTGGGTCCACCCCAGGTTCCTGCATCCACTCTGGGTATAGGGAGTAATCAAGCTCCCTGGATCAGTAGGCCTCACTGGAGCTCAGGAGAACAGCAGAAGTGCAGCCACACCCTTTGCAGCTAAACAGCTTCAACTCTTCTGGGAAGGCTGTCCACAAGGTTTAGGAGTGTGTCTATGGGAATGTTTGACCATTCTTCCAGAAGCACATTTGGGTAGTCAGGCACTAATGTTGGACAAGGCCTGGCTCGCAGTCTCCGCTCTAATTTATCCCAAAGGTGTTCTGTTGGGTTGAGGTCAGAATTCTGTGCTGGCCAGTCAAGTTCCTCCACCCCAAAATTGCTCATCCATGTCTTTGTGGACCTTGCTTTGTGCACTGGTCCAAATCATTTGGTGGAGAGAGGGAATTATGGTGTGGGGTCGTTTCTCAGGGGTTGGGCTTGGCCCCTTAGTTCCAGTGAAGGGAACTCTTAAGGCGTCAACGTACCAAGACATTTTGTGCTCCCAACTTTGTGGGAACAGTTTGGGGATGGCCCCTTCCTGTTCCAACATGACTGCGCAAAAGTGCACAAAGCAAGGTCCATAAAGACATGGATGAGCGAGTTTGGGGAGGAGGAACTTGACTGGCTCCCACAGTGCTGACCTCAACCCGATAGAACACCTTTGGGATAAATTAGAGCAGAGACTATAAGCCAGACCTTCTCATTTACATCTCATCCACATCAGTGCCTGACCTCACAAATGCGATTCTGGAAGAACGGTCAAACATTCCCATAGACACACTCCTAACACTCCTAAACCTTGTGGACAGCCTTCCCAGAAGAGTTGTTATAGCTGTAAAGGGTGGGCCAATTTAATACGGGCTAAAGGCCCTTCCACACAATCATATTTTCCGACGGGAATTGTGTGTTGTCAGAAAATTAAAGCGTTTGCACGGTCCATCGGACAATTGTTGTCAGATTTTCCGCCAACAAATGTTGGATAGCATACTTTAAAATTTTCCGTCAACAGATGTGTGTTGTCGGATTATCCGATTGTGTGTACACAAATCCAAAGTACAAACACGCATGCTCAGAAGCAATGCTCACCATAACACAACATTAGCAGAAGTTGCCCAATGAGTGGCGCTAAAGAGCTGAAAAGTCGTTTTTTGTTTGTTGGCCGACAATTCTTTGCAAGAGAAGTTCATGGCCAAAGCCCTTCGAACAAAAGTCCTACACTTTGTCAGATGAAAATCTGATTGTGTGTACCAGGCTTTTTAATCTGGGATGCCATTAAAGTTCATGTGCGTGTAAAGCAGGGGTGCCCAACCAGTGGCCCGCAGAAGCCCTCTGATGTGGCCCGCGGAGCCCTCTGATGTGGCCCGCGACCTCCTGCTCTGGGATGGAATAAAATTGAATAGAATGCTGTTATTAAAGGTAAGTTTATTACTAAAATCACAGTGTATAAATGAGCATATGTGTTCTGCAGCGGTTACTGGGCTTCTTTCAAACTGATCCGCAGGTGCCGAGAAGTGCACCTGTGCACCTGTGGATGCCCCCCAACCCCCCCCCCCCCCCCCCCCCCCGCACGCAAAGCCTACAGGAACCAGAGCATAGCTATACAGTTTAAGTTCACCCACACTTTAAATAAATAAAAAAGGTTTACAGTGCAAATACTCCCCCTCTCTACGTTCTTCTTACTGCCCCTATGTTCTTCTCACTACTCCCCCTTCATATGTTCTTCTTACTCCTCCTCCCATGTTCTTCTCACTACTCCCCCTTCCTATGTTCTTCTTACTCCTCCCCCTATGTTCTTCTCACTACTCCCCCTTCCTATGTTCTTCTTACTCCTCCCCCCATGTTCTTCTCACTACTCCCCCTTTCTATGTTCTTCTTACTCCTCCCCCCCATGTTCTTCTCACTACTCCCCCTTCCTATGTTCTTCTTACCCCTCCCCCTATGTTCTTCTCACTACTCCCCCTTCCTATGTTCTTCTTACTCCTCCCCCCCATGTTCTTCTCACTACTCCCCTTTCCTATGTTCTTCTTACTCCTCCCCTCCCCCTCCCTATGTTCTTCTTACTCCCCTCCCTGTGTCCTTCTTACTAACCTCCCACCCTCCCTGTGTCCTTCTTACTCCCCTCCCCCTCCCTGTGTCCTTCTAACTCACCCCTCCCCCATCCTGTGTCCTTCTTACTCCCCTCCCCCCTCCCTATGTTTTTTTTACCCTCCCATGTTCTTTTTACTCCCCCCCCTCCCTCCCTATGTTCTTTTTACTCCCCCCTTACTACTGTACCACGTGGCAGGCGATTCAGTTTCCTGTTCCCAGCCAGACTGAAAGGAAGTGAACACTCAGTGACTGACAGGAGGAAGGAAGAGGAGCTCGGCCACACTACAGGGAAAAAGTGACGAGAGGCAGCAGTGCAGAGGCTCTATATACAGCATTTATAGGAAGCGCGGCAAGGGCCCTGCTTGTGGCCCCAGGCCATCTCGGGGTCCCAAGCAATTGCTTTGTTTGCTTGCCTTGTTACAACGGGCCTGCCTGCACTGAGCCATAGACTTCTATTACCTGCGATTTTGGTGTGCTGAGAGTAAAGAGGACTCTATAGAGCTGAGTGGACTGCCATCCCGCTTATTGTGACCCTTGACCGGTTACCAATTCGCTTAAGTGGTCCATGCTCTTCAAAAGTTTGAGCACCCCTGATATCCCAATACTTTTGACAATATAGTATATATTGTATTCCCATCACACTCATCACACTGATCGCTGCTCTAGGCGTTTGTACCAACGAAAATAGTTTCTTCTTTTCATCCATGTCTTCCTATACCGGTAACAACTCTGTGCCGCAGACAGAATAAAAAAAACGGACAAAACTACATTTAAATTCGTTTTTCGAGTTTTTGATAGGTACCAATTAATTTTACAGGTTGGGGTAAGCAATATAGTTTGAGGGGGAAGTGTTAAAGTCTCCCTAACAGCGGGGAATATTGGAGAGGTTCTGAACACTTTGAAGATTGTTATTATTAATTCTTCTTTTTGCTGGAAGCTCACACCAAGAACCGCAATGCTGGGCTTCAAGCACTGAAATGTACCATCTGTAGGGCTAGCAGAATCAATGCTGAAATACATGGGCAGTATGGCTTTGGAAGACTATGTTCATGAGCGTGGATGGTTACCGGAATGAGGTCAGAAGGCTCCCCTGCAGCTCAATCTGTTTTGGATTAGACTGGATGTAACAGAGGGAAGTCATCATGACATAATGCTTTACATATAGTGTCAGGCTCGTGCTGTGCATCATGCGTTTGTCAGAGAAACACTTTTCTATAGACCATGCTTGCCTGCATGCACACAATGCTGCCCATTTAAAGCACAGACTTGCTAATCTAATATGAGAATGTCGAAAAAAAAAAAAAAAATCTACATATGCTACTTGTAATATGGAGAAAGTCTACAATTGAGAGAATAAAAGGTTAACCACTTCAATACCAGGCCCTTCCTGCCCAGAACAATTTTCAGTTTTTAGCGCTGTCGCACTTTGAATGACAATTGCGCCGTCAAGCTACGCTGTACCCAAACATTTTTTTTAATAATTTTTTTCCCACAAAAAGAGCTTTCGTTTGGTGGTATTTGATCACTGTGTTTTTTTTTTAAAGTTTTCCCCTTCAATGACGGGCACTGATAAGGTGGCACTGATGAGGTGGCGCTGATGGCACTGATGATGGGCATTGATAGGCGACACTGATGGGCACTGAGAGGTGGCGCTGGTATGCGGCACTCATAGGCGACACTGATGAGTACTTATGGGTGGCACGGATGGGCTCTGATGAGCACTGATAGGTGGGCACTGATGGACACCGGTGGGTACTAATAGGTGGTACTGATGGACACTGATGGGTGGCACTGATGACACTGATGGGTGGCATTGCTGGGCATCACTGAGCTGATCTGATCCACTTGTGGGCACTGATTGGCATATATTGGATTTATATTGCCATTCCTGGTGGCCTTGGGGAACGTTCCTGGCCATCCACGTTAGGGGCTTCCCTGGTGGTCCAGTATGGGCATCCACGGGGGGGTGGGGCTGTGCTGATAAACAATCAGCACAGACCCCCCCCCCTGTGTGATCAGCCGTGATTGGACATGGATGATCACGTGGTAAAGAGGCTCTTTACTGAGATCGTATCACCACGATGCGTGGCCCCACAGGCATGCGGTAGTGAATTAAATAGGCAGTGGCGCCGAAGTGTCGGCAAAGTGCCGCTGCAGCGGCGCTTTTTGACCACTTTTAACCCTTTTCCGGCTGTAAGCAGTGGTTAAAGGCACCCCTCTAGCGGCCAAATAGGGCCGCAAAAACGACAGTAAGGCGCCGCTGAAAATAGTGGCACTTTACCACCGATGCACCAGTGTGAAAGTAGCCTTAAGCCTCATACACACAATTGGACCTCCATCCAACTTTTCCATGGATTTTGGTCCAAAGGGCGTTGGCTGTAAACTTGTTCTGCGTACAACACAACATTTTCAGCCAACATTTACCAAACCACATGGTTTTGTAGCTCTTTACCGCCACCCTTTGGGCAACTTCTGCTATTGTCTGATGTTTAGCATTGGTTACGAGCATGCGTGTCTGTACTTTGGATTTTAGTTGGACGGACTTGGTAGGCCATAACGCCGGGGCGCGTGGTGCAGACACCCTGAAGGTGGGTGACGCACTTCCAGAAGAACCCAGAACCCAAGGCGTCCTCTCTTAAATACCCCCTCCGGACATGCCCAGCGAGGCCAACCCCTCCCCATTGGCTGCCGAGAGAGAGCACCCAATTCTCAACTCCATTGCTGCCACCTATCGTCCCGGGTTGGGAACAACACCCCAGAAGCAACAGAGCAAGCCCACAACACAGCCGAGCCGAGACAGGGACCCAATTTAACAGATCAACATGGATAAGAGCTAATTAACTCTCTTAATCCTCCCTTAAATTTAGAGCAGCACCCGTACTTGGAAGTACATGGGTGCTACATATATTGCAGTGAAAACACAGAACAGAAAGCAGAATATACACAGACAAGTGATCTAATTTAGGTTAAAAATATCTAGGAAAAGCTGGGCAGAGGAGAAGCTCCAGTGATCTGATTGTTATATTGCAGTGTGTGTCTGAGGTCACCTGATCACAGTTGCAACATCAGGTTATTTACATATCTCATGCACTAGCCTGGAGGCATTATCTTTTAATCCCCACCCCACTTCTTTTCTGAAGTCATATGGTTACTTTTCTGGATTTTGACTGGATGTTAGTGATCATAGCAGAATTTAGTGTAAGGAATACACAAGAGTAAATGCATGTTAATAAGAGGAGTGTAGAGGTGGGCGGGGAGTCTACTGACATAACGACTCCACTCACCAAGCTCCAGACAACAGACCCACCCACAGAATCTGCAGTTTTTTCAGGTCTCATAACAGACAGAGGGGAGACATTTGACAGGTAAGGATACATGCAGGAGACATGTATATCCTTATTAGGGGCGGACAGACAACTCATGGGGCCCCCGGGCAATAGGAGATTGTGGGAGGGAGCTGCGGTGGCTCAACGTTATTGGCACTGCGTCGACAAGCCGTTCACCTCTGCAGCTAAGGGTTCGGATCCCGGTCTCAGCTGCATGTGAATTGAGTTTGGTGGTCTCAGCCCGGCTCCCGATGGGTGTGCTATGCGAGGTAAGGATGCGCTTAGTACGCCCACCCCCCTCCCCCAAAACCACCACACTTACACGCACTAGAAATTGGGTTAACATGCACACACTTTGGCCACTCGGTCTCTAAAAAAAAAAAAAAAGAGAGGCGAAGGACTAAGGCCATCGGGAATGCCGTTGAGTCGAAATAGAGAGCATGTTCTCTATTTGCTCGACGGCCCGTCGGGATGAATGGCTGGTTGCCATTCCCGACGGGTGGGTCGCCGAATCTGACGGCCGGCAGAGATCCTCGACGGGCGGAACGATGTGTTCTGCCCGTCGAGGTTCTCTGCCGTGTGTACGCCGCCTATCAGGGCTGGCTGAGCGGGCTAGATCCTCTCACTCCCTCATAGGGTAGTCCCTCTGCCCCGTTGGGCTTCGAAGCGGAGCAGGTAGGGCGGGCTGTGTGGGACACCCGCCATTGCCACCCAGGGGCATGGAGAAAGATGGCAGATTGCCTCTGGGGGAGGTCTGCCTACTTCCAACTCCTGCAGTCCGGCTCCTCTCTTAAGTACACACAAAAAATATACTTTAAAAAAAAAATAGTAGATTATGGGGCCACACAGTATACAGACACACATACAGTATACATACACAGACACACAGTATACACACACAGAATACACATACACACACTGTAAAGGTACTGGGATTTAATCCTGGGATTTAAAAAAAAATGCAGATTTTTACATATTGTCCCTGGTTTTACTGAGGCTGGCAACCCCTAGTGGCATGGGGCCCTCGGACAGTGCCCGAATGGTCAGTCCGCCCCTGATCCTTATAGATCAGCACCATGGCAGTAGTTTAGAATGGATGAGAGTGGGTTTACATCCACTTTAAGCCTCCAATGAAGCAGAAGATTTGGGCAGAAGGTCAACAGCAAACATGTTGCCCAATGGAAATTCTATTTCCTAGAAATAGAAAACCTGCTATGTCTTTTCCCATTAAATAGATCCATAGTCTCTAAGGAGGCATTGGATGGAACAACACATTTAAGTATACAGACCACCCCATGAAATGTCAGCCATGCCTGTATCAAGAACTGCACATACAACTCCCAGACTCCTTCACACATCAAAACCTGGCCAAGCAGGGCAATTTACATGACATTAACCTTTTCCCTGCCACACGGGCCAGAAACACATTACTATGCAGTTCCCAGCTTGCCCCTGTGACAGCACCGAGGCTAACAGTACATTACCATTCCAATAGCTTTAGGGAAAAACAAATCCACCTCATCCCCCTTCCCTTATAGCATGCTGTCTCTACAACGTATCAGAACAACGGCCACTTATAAAATGCATAGGATTTGAAATTGCTTCAGGTTGGGGAGAATTTGCCAAGGGAATAAATGGCTGCTTTTCACATTAACCACGTTCTGCATTTCCATACCAGTTAAGGAAGCAAACACAATTCATTTATGGAGCGGTAAGATGGAATCTCAAGACCAGCAGCTCAGCAAGGGGGGAAAGGGACTGCAGTTCAGGAGTATGTTGCATCTATTGAACCCATTCAGAGGTGGGGTTTTTTTCTAGCTCCTGTGTCCATAACAACCTTAAGAGCCCCTATCACAGTCCTGCATATAAAGGCATCCTACACCATAAGCTTAGATGCATTTGGAAAGTGCTGGGGATATTTGTGCAGATACTTAGGCTCTGAGATCTCATTTAGCGTTATTAGGCTCGGAGGAAATTGGATTACTTACAAACTGTTTCTTGCGTACCAGCCAAAAATGACATAGAATTACTAAACAGCAATCTTCTCAACACTGCCAATGCAGAAAGCTGTTTTCTGTCCATACAGAGTGTGTTAATTTATCATGGGTGTATTGTACCATTAGGGAGTCAATTTTCTAAGCTATACAGTATGACCGTTTAAACCAGGGGTCTTCAAACATTTTAAACAGCGTGCCAGGCCAGTATCTGTGATGGGTGGCCGGACTATAGTTTTAAAAAAATATGAACGAATTCCTATGCACACATCCTATTTGTAGTGAAAAAAAATGGGGAAAAAAAAAACGATTTAATATAATAAAAAAAAAAGAAAAAAAATGTAATTAACATAAACGTATTAGTATTTTACAGACTTCCCTCATCACAGATCCCCTGCCCATCACAGATACCCCTCCACCATCACAGAACCCCCTCCACATCACAGAACCCCCTCATCACAAAACCTCTCCATCACAGATCCCCCATCACAGATTCCCCCCATATCAGGTCATCCATCACAAGATCCCCTATAAGATTCCCCCCACAAACACCCCCCATCACAGTCTCCGCCCCATCACAGCCTCCCCCCAATCACAGATCCCTCATAACAGACTTCTGCATCACAGACTCCTCCCCTCACAGATCCCCCATAACAGACTCCCCCCATCACAGATCCCCCATCACAGACTCCCCCATCACGGATCCCTCCATCACAGACTCCCCCATCACGGATCCCCCCATCACAGACTCCCCCCATAACAGATTCCCCCATTACAGACTCCCCCATAACATAACAGACTCCCCCCATAACAAATCCCCCATAACAGACTCCCCCATAACAGACTCCCCCCATAATAGATCCACCCATAACAGACTCGCCCATCACAGACTCCCCCATAAAAGATCCCCCCAATCACAGATACTCTCCATTGATATTACACTTCTGCAATATCACAGCACCCCCTCCCCGCTGCTACCTCAATCACACAAGATGTGAAGCAGGGTAGGTCCGGACAAGGGCGGGACTTTGCAAGTGATTAGCTGCCTCCCCTTCATACAGGGAGAAGGTTCTGGAAGAGGAAAAAAGGGGGGGACGGGACTTTGAATGAAGCACACAGTTATCAGTGAGGGGTCAAGACAAGGTACATTTATTGTATACTATACAAGTTCATACAGTTCAATAAATAATGGCACGGTAAAATTCATATATATACAAAAGGGAACATGATAATACATGACAGTGAGAGGGGATCATCCCTGCATATCCTGAGACCTTCCCATTGTAAAAATTCATTAAAACTCGTGGTCATCACATACTGTATGTATGAATCAAGTGAGTGGCACAGTCGATGTAAACATTGCGTGTACAGAGGCTCTACGCGTTTTGTGAAGTGTTTATATTCACTCATCAGGAGCAGCAATGTCAATATCTGAAATAGAATATGTAAGTTGAGGGGTCACTACCATGCAAAAGAGATCAGAGGTAGGCATATATCCCAAGGAGGGATTAGAGATGGAGAAAAAACAAACCCTAAATATAGGGGTACTCACAGTCAACATGCGACAGTTAGCATATGAGAGCTGGAGGCTCCCCGTAGGGCAGTCTGGTCCGGGAGTTGTGGAGGCAAAAGGCGTGCAGAGGAACCCAAATGTCAAAGCCGGAGGGGAGGGGGTCCCCAGAGTGGTGATGTCTCAAAGAAAGTAGAAAATAATAAGGGGCAGCATACAGGATATCTGTAAGATATGCAGAATTCTGTAGAATTCGCAAATGGGCCAAAAACAAGTAAATACTAAGTTGATAACAAGGAGTGGAAAATGGGGAAATAAGGAACAAACTAATATACCTGCAGCTGATCCATGTAACACCTGGCTATAAGGTATAGAAAATATTGCCATACTGAAGGAGAGGGCCATGCATTTTGTGGTCTGCCCAAGGTATGGCTTAAATGGGTCCACACGCCAATCGCTCCAATGTCGCTCCAATGTCACGTGGCGTGAGGGTAAGGCGTCAGCACCGTGTCGGAAAACCGCACAGCGTTTGGCGCCAAGCCACCCCCGCGAGCCACTGGTGGAATACACGAGCAGCGCAATGATGCTCATAAAGAGGCGCCACGCGCATGCTGCGTGTACCGTGACGTTGACGCACAGTGCTGGAGCATTCACTAGAGAAGGGGAGGAAACTCAGCCGTGTGCGTCACAACTCCCGGACGTGACGTGGGCCAAAAAGGTCCGCAAATCCAGATCCAAGGGCGCTATCATCACGGGTGGTGGGGGCAGAAAAATGCTAAAAAGGGTGGTGAAATAAATGACCTGATGCCAGAAATAGAAATAAAATCGTAAAACAAGCATGGAGATGAACCAAACAACAGAACAAAATAAATAACAAACAGCTGGTCAATGTTGGCCAGTAACAAGGAAAAATGTAACGACTGCAGAGGGGCAGGGCTGGGAATTGGAGTGACAGGGAGCTCATGTGAGGAGCCCTGACCAATCCCCAACTGGAGTGTCATGGCAAAGGCTGGGAATATTTATATACATGTGATTTTTTTTTAACTTAAATGGGTTGTACTTGTAATGCATTCTATGCAATAAGGTGAAAACTTTAGAGGATTAGCGGCCCGCCAGCCCCCCCGTTTACTTACCTACGTAAACGCGCTGGCTTCTCGGCCAGGCTTCTCGGCTCATTCAGTGGTTGATTGAATGCAGCGCGTTGGCTCACACTGCTATCAATCAGAACCAATGACACAATGCGCCAGGGGGTGCGGCAGAGTGATACAGTGAGCGGCAATAGCCGCCAGCTGTATCACAGGAGCGCGCCCACAGGAACTAACCACAATGCGAGCTTGCATGAAGGTGGTTAGTTCTTGCAGGGAGGATCCGAGACAGCCGCCAAGGGACCCTAGAAGACCAGGTTTGGGGCCACTCAAGCTGCACAGTGGAGGTAAGTATGACATGTTTGTTATTTAAAACATTTTTTTTTACCTTTACAACCCCTTTAATATATTTGCAAAGGGTTTAAACATCTTTCACGTTGTTCACGTTGTCATTATGGGGTATTACTTTCAGGATTTTGAGGAAAATGAAATAGGCCTGTAATTTAACAATGTGGGAAAAGTGAAGCACTGTGAATACTTTCTGGATGCACTGTAGAGATTTAGCGCCACATGCTGTTTGGGGGAAGGCCCATTCTCATAACCACCCCCCCCCCCAAAAAAAGAGGTCTACAGCATTTCTGGAGTATAATTTACTATGTTTTAACTCATTTCCCAGTTTTGGTTTCCAGGGCTGCAGCTTTTTATAAAAATGTTTTGCCTTTTACTATTGTAGTTGCATTAAACGCTATCACACTCTATTCCTCGTATCCTTTACCAGATAAGGCCCACACAATCGAATTTAAATAGATTTATCTAAATTACCTCGTGGCATTTAATACCGCCGCATGCTACACCTTACACACCAGCATGTTAATTGTGCTATTCTTTAGATTTAAATAACTTTATTCTAGAGAGTTTATGTTGTTTGTTATCGTCACCATGGTAACAATAAGCCATTCTCATTCCCATTATAGAGCAGTAAGAGGGTTAGAGATTTGATTTTTACTTCTTTCTAGTGGGCTGTTACTTGATTTTAATGCTTTGCAGCGCTGTGGCTGCTTAACTATTACACTATTACATTTGTCTGGATGATTGTTTGTAAAAAAAAAGAAATAGGCTTGCTTTGTGTACATAGTTTCTTTTCATTTACTGACTTATACAAAGAAGGGTCAGACTGACAAAAGTGATATTTCAGTATTTGTGAACTATGAGTAAAATAAAAAATGACACATAACCCGTAGCCTGCTACTACAGTTGGAGTCCCACTGTAATATACACTATATTGCCAAAAGTATTGGGACCCCTGCCTTTACACGCACTTGAACTTTAATGTCATCCCAGTCTTAGTCTGTAGGGTTCAATAATTAATTGGCCGAACCTTTGCAACAGGGGCGGACTGACAACTCATGGGGCCCCCGGGCAATAGAAGATTATGGGGCCTCTGGGCTTACAGATGGCCACCAAGCCAGGTGGCAGCACAGAGGCGGGGCAGCTAAAATCTCTGGATTTTCACATCAAAAGCATGTAAGTTTTGGACATATCAGGGACAGATGTAAAAAAAACACAAGAGATCAATGCAGCCTCATCAGTGCCTATCATTGCAGCCTCAATGTGCATATGAACGCAGCCCCACCTTTGTATATAAATTCAGTCCCACTTTTGTATATAAATGCAGTCCCACTTTTGTATATCAATGCAGGCCCACTTTTGTATATCAATGCAGTCCCACTTTTGAATATCAATGCAGCCCCACTTTTGTTTATTAATGCAGTCCCACTTTTGTATATGAATGCAGACCCACTTTTGTTTATTAACCACTTGCCTACTGTGCACCTACACCCCCTTCCTGCACAGACAAAATTTAAGCTTCCGGCACTGCGTCGCTTTAACTGACAATTGCGTGGTCGTGCGACGTGGCTCCCAAACAAAATTGGCGTCCTTTTTTTCCCACAAATAGAGCTTTCTTTTGGTGGTATTTGATCACCTCTGCAGTTTTTATTTTTTGCGCTATAAACAAAAATAGAGCGTACATTTTGAAAAAAAATCAATATTTTTTACTTTTTGCTATAATAAATAACCCAAAAAATATATAAAAAAAATATTTTTTTCCTCAGTTTAGGCCGATACGTATTCTTCTACATATTTTTGGTTAAAAAAAAATGCAATAAGCGTTTATCGATTGGTTTGCGCAAAATTTATAGTATTTACAAAATAGGGGATCGTTTATGGCATTTTTTTTTTACTATTAATGGCGGCGATCTGCGATTTTTTTATTGGGACTGCGACGTTATGGCGGACACTTCGGACACTTTTCTGACATTTTTGGGACTGTAACGGAATGGCCCATGACAGACTGAGATATTCCTATGTCTAGGGTCACCTTATGTCCACTAGGGCCATAGGGTGACAAAGAATCATAATTCATATATTACAGAAGACATTAATAAGGGACATTAATAATAATTCATGTTTGCAGGATGTCTTCAAATATCAAAAGCTGTTAGCTAGTCAATCTGGGCACACATGCTTTTGAAAGGTATTAATCCAGGTCTACAAGACCAGAGTGAGTCATACCTTTGTATAATATGCTATTGAAATATCTTAAGGTGTTGGCTATTCATGTGAAAGACATTCCGTTGAAGGTGTGGATTGCACCCACTCTCACAAGACTCTGCCATTGTGTGATAAAGCTGCCTAGATAAACTTATTCAACTAGATGTCTGTGTTATTATTAAAGGTTAATTGAACTCTATTGAAGATGCGGTGCCGACCGGTATACATGGTTAGCTTACCTGAATGCCTTTTAGAGTGTGATTGAAGCCCCCCATGGTGTGAAGGGGGGTCGAGATTGCATTGTCCTGTGATTAACTGTATTATGCTGTACTGGATATAAGCAAGCTAAGGAAACCAATAAATTCATTCATACATTTTGGAAACTAGAGAACGGAGCGCAGTCTCGTTTATTCTGGGAAATGGAATGGATCATGTCTGCCTGGTTGTTGGTGTGTCGGATAAGCTTGTCGTGGTTGGATGGAAGGTCGTAAGCGGTGGTGACCGTTACAGGGACCATTTACATTTATACAGTGAACAATGCTATAAATATGCATTGATTACTGTATAAATGTGACTGGCAGTGAAGGGGTTAACCACTAGGGGACGGGGAAGGGGTTAAATGTGTGTCCTATGAGTGTTCTAACTGTAGGGGGAGGGGGGTGCCTGGGGGAGGTGACCGATTGTGTCCCTATGTACAAGGAACACAATCTGTCTCCTCTCTCCCTGACAGGGACGTGCAGCTCTGTGTTTACATACAGAGCTTCACGTCCCCGCTCAGTTACTGGGCAATCGCGTGTGCCCGGCAGCGATCGTTGCCGCCAGGCACTCGCACCGGGATCCCAGCAGAGCTGCGGGTGCGCGCGCGCCCGCGGCTTTAAAAGGACATCACGTCATATGACGTGATGTCAGGACAATGGAGTCCTCCGCCCACCGTCATTTGACGGTGGGCGGAGGACAAGTGGTTAATGCAGTCCCACTTTTGTATATTAATGCAGTCCCACTTTTGTCTATGAATGCAGTCCCACTTTTGTCTATGAATGCAGGCCCACTTTTGGATAAAAATGCAGTCCCACTTTTGGATAAAAATGCAGTCCCACTTTTGTCTATTAATGCAGCCACACTGTGCATGGCACTCACCATGGCATTGCCTCAATCACACACAGCAGGTATCTCCTTTCCTGTCGTGTGTCATGGAACAGCAGCTGTAGGTCTGTGTTCGGCAGGGCAGTGTGCTCTAGCAAGGTCCCCACCTAGACGGGCTCGTGTGATAGACAAAACACTTAGGCCACGTACACACGATCAAATTTATCTGCTGGAAACGGTCCGACGGACCGTTTCAGCAGACAAATTCGATCGTGTGTACGGGCGGACAGACAGGTTTTTCCAGCAGACAAATTTTAAAGCATGCTTTAACGTCACCGCCACGTCACCGCGCTGTCTGCCGACAGGGATTTTGGTTTGATCGTGTGTACACGATCAAACCAATATATCCCAGCAGAGAAATCCAATCAAATGGGTCTGTCAGACCGATTTGATCGGATTTATTTAGTGGTGTGTACGCGGCCTAATTCAATCAGTGTTCCATCTCCATATACTATCACATGAGCAGGTCTAGCACAGGCAGCACAGCCAAACACAGATCCAGCTCTCACACACAGCCAGAGATGCCCGATGTCATACACACAGGAGAGAGGGGAGCGCTGCAGTCAGCTACAGCTCAAAGCAGCCTCAGGACAGGCAGCCTACTGGCCCTGGTGATGAGAGAGAGAGAGAGTGAGAGACTCGGCAGTGGCAGCTGCAGGCACTGCAAAGCAGTTAAAAAAAAAAAAACAATTTGACATGATTGCCTCGGGGGGGGGGGGCAATTGCCCTGTTTCCCCCCCCCCCTGGATCCGCCGTTGGTGGAGTGGTGAGTGCGAGGACCGTGCTGTGGAGTGGTGAGTGTGGGGACCAATCTGTGGAGTGGTGAGTGCGGAGATCATGGGGTGGTGAGTGTGGGGGGCCCTGGAGCAGTGAGTGTGAACCTGGGGGGGGGTGTATGCCACCCCCCAAAAAGTTTAGCACCAGCCACCACTAGAATCCTTCTGTGGATCGGCCCCAGGCATCCATAGTATTGAGCAAGCGTAAAATTAAAACTCTGAAGCTAGCAATTTACCAATGTCATCTCCTCTATTTTCAATCACGTCTTATTTCAGATATGATAAACAAAGCTCTATATCAATATGTGCATGGGATACAATTTGATAATGATACTAAGAGGGCAGAATGGCTAATTAAATGTTAAGGTTTGGCAAAGTAATGAAAGTAATTGTGTTATGAGTAATTATGTTTAAGGTTCCTGATTACATGTTCATTAGCATGATTGACATGGAAATGAGAAATTCTTAACAAACAGTTATCATTTTCTGAGATTTGGCTGATATTTTTTGTGAGCTGTGGTTCTGTAGGATAATTGTTAATTCTATAATTGTAATGGCTGTTTACTGAAATGTTATCGCGTCATTCCCAGTAGATTTCGGGGGTCGTTTATATAGGATCGCCATTTATTTGTCACAGGCTAAACATCCAACACTTCTAACGATCGTTGATGTATGATGTCTAAACCAGCCAACCTGAAAACATCCGTCACTTTTTCAGAGTCATTTACAACACAAGAAATGTGGTTTGCTGTTACAATTTGTATGTCTTCATATTTTGTAACCGGTGATTTACAAATAAAAAAAGCAGTTAATAGATTTGAGCATGCCTAAAATGTTAATAGGGAAATAACAGGATTGGCTAGATATGTCCTTTGTGGTTTTATTGAAGAGTGACTTATAGTGTTGACTGACTGCTGAGGCGCAATGAAAAAGGTACCGACTGTAACATAGATATACCTAAACCTTCCCTCTTGCCCCTTCACCCTATTAAATAAATACACTTATGCCGCGTACACACGATCATTTTTTGTGATGAAAAAAAAACGACATTTTTTGTGATGAAAAAAAAACGACATTTTTTGTGAAGTAAAAAACAACGTTTTTGAAACGTCACTTTTCAAAGACAATGTTGCATACACACCATCGTTTTTTTCACAAAGAGCGTGGTTACGTTCACCACTCTTTTCCATTGAAGCTCGCTTCATAACTAGCTTCTGGGCATGCGCGGGTTGAAAACGTAGTTTTAAACAACGTTTTTGCTACACATGGTGACTTTTTGTGAAACAAAAAAACGACGTTTTGAAAAACGACACAAAAAATTCAAGCATGTTGGAATTTTTTTTTGGTCGTTTTTTTTAAGACAAAAAACAACGTTTTGCCCACACACGATCAATTTAAATGACGTTTTAAAAAACAAAGTTTTTTTTCATCGCAAAAAAAACACCGTGTGTACGCGGCATGACAACCATTAGGTTGGAAAGGGCAAGGCCACAGCTTTATTAACCACTTAAGCCCCGGACCATATTGCTGGTCAAAGACCAGGCCACTTTTTACGATTCGGCACTGCGTCGCTTTAACTGACAATTGTGCGACGTGGCTCCCAAACAAAATTGGCGCCCTTTTTTCCCCACAAATAGAGCTTTCTTTTGGTGGTATTTGGTCACCTCTGCATTTTTTTTTTTGCGCTATAAACAAAAATAGAGCGACAATTTAAAAAAAAAATCTATATTTTTAACTATAACTTTTAAAAATATATAAAAAACTTAATTTTTCCTCAGTTTAGGCCGATACGTATTCTTCTACCTATTTTTGGTAAAAAAAAATTGCAATAAGCGTTTATCGATTGGTTTGCGCAAAATTTATACTAAATTTTTTTTACTACTAATAGCGGCCATCAGCTAATTTTTCATGACTGCGACATTATGGCAGACACATCGGACAATTTTGACACATTTTTGGGACCATTGTCATTTTCACAGCATAAAATGCTATAAAAATGCGGAGCGAGCGAAGTGCTGACGTCATCACCCTCTTTCGCTGAATTTCTCCATGAACGGGATTGCCTGTTAGCGTCCGCCGGCGCTACAGGCTTAAGGCTTGTTTTACATCTACTAAATGTGAGTTGTATATTTGATACTTTTTTTTACCAATAAATCACCCTGATTTTATGCTATGTGGAGCATCTCCTTCCTTACATGACTTACTGCTAACAAGTGATATGCACTTGGAGCCCACCTGAATTGCCAAACTACGGACACAGTGGTTACCAGTTCCTACTGGACTCTTATATGCTGTATTCGGTCCATTACGACCTTTTAATCTGGTAAGCAGATTATTTGACTAGTGGTGGCGGAGTCACATTGGGTCTACATAGGATCACCAGAACGCAGTCAAGTGGAGTGTGCACGGGTGTTTTTAATTAGTCACACCATCTTATGGACTTTCCTTACATCCATACTTTGGACTTATTAATCTTTTAATTTTCTTTGGTGTTTTTTCCTCATGTGTCACTGGTATCCATCTATGGATGGACCAAATGTGTTGTATATTACTGTTCACTGCAGTTGTTGAGCCAGTTACACGTCAATCACCTATGGTGACACTTGCATTTTTTGCAATTTTCTTGATGTTATTAGTTTTGTAACATATATCACATATGCTCATATTCCCTACTTATACATCATTAGGTTAACATGTTTTACCGTACAGGTTGACCTGCACTTTAGATATGCTCCCTTTCTAGCAGTATATCTTTTTGGTATAGCGCAACTATTTATTTTCCATTTTTGCACACTGTTATTCACAGATTAGCTGCTGCTTATCAATCCAAACATAGGCACACAAAGCCCAGTTGTTTTTCACCATTCTATATAAAAATGCATTGTTTACTGTGAAAAGGACAATTTCAGTTAGGGTGTTAACCACTAAGGGGCGCTGAAGGGGTTAATTGTGACCTCATATGTGTTTCTAACTTTAGGGGGGCGGGGCTGGACGTGTGACGTCATTGATCGCCTTTCCCTATATCAGGGAACAGACGATCAATGACAGCGCCACAGTGAAGAACGGGGAAGCTGTGTTAACACACAGCTCTCCTTGTTCTTCAGCTCCAGGGACCGATCGCGGGACTCATATACGTCAGCCATTCTGCTGACGTATATGTGCAGGAAGCGGTCCTTAAGTGGTTAAAAAGCAAACATAACATGTGAACATTTTTTCAACCAGTGCCAGTCACAGTTGTACTGTGAGCACACAATTCCAAAAGGGGGAGAGGGGCCTGTCCTTACCGTAAGTGCTGGACAGGCCGCCTACTTCCGGTTTCCATCAAGGGCATGACCCATTACAGCCATTTTATGCTGGCAAGGTCAAGAAAACCGCAGCAAGCTGTCAAATACCATAGAAAAGGGGTGGGAGGGTGGGCAGCTCTTCCAAGCATGTTTCTGAAAAGACCCAGAATTCCCTGGGGCGACCCTTTTACCCAAGCTCAGGCCCATCCCATCCCCAGAAATAACCAATCCTTAAGTGACCACCACCTTGTCCAGTACCTGGCCATGCCCCAATCAGTCAAGGCTCTCTTTCCCTAAAGGGCTCAAGAGGCCTTCATTCACCCTGCATTGACCTGGTCCTAATTTTTAAAGCTGTGTATCAAAGCTGGCCATGCATGTGTCAATTTTCAGTTGATTTCAACCACTTTCCATGCATTGGAAATCACACATATGCTGTAATTGCCAGAAGCCAAGTAATCTACCACCCACAAGTTTGATCAACCACCAGAAACAGTTTGATTGTGAATATGAAACAGAACAATTTCCCATAGGGTTCAATTAGGACAAATTCAGTCCCCTTTCCTTTTAGTTGATTGTAAGCACCATATTATGTCTGCAATTGGTGTGAAATTTAACAAAATAAAATGTTGTTAAAAGTTTGAAGCGGAGTTCCAACCAAAAGATGAACTTCCGCTCATTTGTCTCCTCCCCCCTCCGGTGTTACATTTGGCACCTTTCGGGTCGAGCTGCCGCTGTTGTCGTCACGACTCGGCTCCCTCCTCCTGGCCGGGCCAGTAGGAGAGAGGAGCTGAGCCTCGCACATGCGCAGTAGGGTTCCCGTTGTGAACTTGTAATGCCCTGTACACCCGATCGGTTCACCTGAAGAAATTGAACCGATGGATTTTTTCATCAGATATCCGATGAAGCTGACTTTCATCAGTCTTGCCTACACACCATCGGTTAAAAATCTGATCGTGTCCAACGCGGTGACGTAAAACACAACAATGTGCTGAGAAAAATTAAGTTCGATGCTTCGGGGCATGCGTCGACTTGATTCTGAGCATGCGTGGATTTTTGACCGATGGATTTCCCAACAGACAATCGTTTTTTTCTATCGTTTTTTTAATCATACGAAAATTTTAAAACAGGTTCTATTTTTATTCACCGATGGGAAAAAAACTGATGGGGCCCACACACGATCGGTTCATACGATGAAAACGGTCCATCGGTCCGTTTTCATCAGACGAACCGATCGTGTGTACAGGGCATTAGGCTGCTCTGCTGGGTTCCCTTACCCACAATGGCGGTGGCAGCACCTGACAGCTGATGGAAACATCAACTGCGGGTGCCGACATCACTGGACTCCAGGACAGGTAAGTGTCCTATTATTAAAAGCCAGCAGCTGCAGTATGTGTAGCTGCTGGCTTTTAATTTTTGAAGCATTGGGCGGACCTCTGCTTTAAATTGCTCTTTTACATTTCCAAGTATAGGGCCAGCTTTAGGTGGAGCTCCACCCAAAAGGGGAAGTTCCCCTTTAAGCAACCCCCCCTGTCACATTTGGCATTTTTTCGTGGTACCTAGTTTTGACAAGTACGCGCTCCCACTTCCGCTCAGCCCACCTAGGCGATCTGAGCGGAAGTTCTCCTCTCCCCCTACCCCTCTGCATACTTCTGGGACACATCACAAGTCACCAAAAATTGCCTAACCATTAAGGAGGTGCAGCATTACTCGCGCATGCACAATGTGCACCCGGGTTCCCACACTTGTAATGCCAGGGAGAGGAGAGGGAAATAACCAAGGGTTCTGGTGGCCATATTGCTGGATCGTGGGACAGGTGAGTGGGTGTTTATCAAAAGGCAGCAGTTACACTTTATGTATCTGCTGACTTTTAATAAACACAAAAACATGTGGAACTCCACTTTTAAGGCCGTGTACACACGGCAGAGAACCTCGACGGGCAGAACACATCGTTCCGCCCGTCGAGGTTCCCTGCCGGCCGTCGAAATCGGTGACCCGCCCGTCGGGAATGGCAACCAGCTATTCTTCCAGGCGGGCCGTCAGGTGTCCTACAGCCTCACAGGACAGTCAGAGTAGAATGAAAACTCCTCCTACAAGCTTTAACCAGACACTAATAGAAGTCACAAGACTGCTATATACTGTTGATGAGAAAAGGTATTTAGCTGTTTGTAATTACAAAAATAAGTGCATTTCTATGTTCTGTGTACTGAACATCTTTTGTGTTCTGGGAGACCAGATATAGTGAACGCAGGGTCCTGTGTTTAGTAACACTTTAACATGAGTGGTTCTCTGCCACAGTCTTTGGTTTATCAAGGTGATCATAGACCTGAGATGATTGTCCCCTCCACCTCTGACCACCCCAGCTTCATATTGGCCATACCTTTGGTAAATTTGTTGGCCATTGTGTAGATTTCTCTGCTTTTAACCACATCACTCTACTTCCCTCCATTACATTTGTTTCCCAATTTTAAGCAACCATATAATTGAAAATGCAGTCAAAATTGAGTTGTACTTTTTGGTAGGAATTGTTTGACCATTTCCTATTTTCATTGGTCATTTGAACTTGAAACCAATATTGTGAAATGCATGGCCAGCAGTTAAGTGAATGGTTTTGTTGCTGAATTCTGGTACGAGACCCTAGTTCCCCGTAGAGCAGGGGTGTCCAAACGTTTTTCAAAGAGGGCCAGATTTGATGAAGTGGACATGCGTGAGGGCCAACCATTTTGCCTGACATTCTTTGAACCATTAAAATGCAGTCTAAGTGTGTTAGTTTGAGCACTAATACACTGCCCAACAAGAATTATCTTGCCTTTGTGGCTGTGTGTGGTGAAGAGATGAGCTCAGGCGTGTTATTTGGATATATCGTATATATCGGCATATAACACACACCTTCACTTTAAGAGAGAAGTTTCAGAAAAAAAAACCTACATTTTAAATAACTGTGAAGCAAAATAAGTGTCAGTGCTCATCAATGCAGCCTAATCAGTGCCCATCTGCAGCCTCACCATTGCCAGGAGTGCAGCCTCACCATTGACATCAGCGCATCCTTACCATTGACATCGGTGCATGATGCCCATCTGCAGCCTCGGAGTGGGATAGGCAGGGTGGTGGGACGACCGCCGTCAGATTATATACAGGAGAATCTCCTGTTTACATGGTGGCCTCTTTAATACAAAGTCCCGCCTCCTATGATAGACAGAACAGTCATCCAATGGCCGCTCAGGAGACAGGACTTCCAATTACAGATGCCGCCGAGTAAACATGAGATTCTTCTGTATGTAATCTGATGGCGCTCGTGCCGCCCCCTCCCTGTCCCCTCCCAGGCAGCACTGGGGGCCACAAAAGATTTGTATATCCAAATTACCAAGGAAGCCACATTAAACCGTAACGTGGGCCGCAATTGGCCCACGGGCCAGACTTTAGACATGCCTGCCGTAGAGTCTCTCGTGAGAGTCTGTGGTTAGCTTTTTATAGTCTTCCTTGTGAATCAGTGACACAGAGGCTAGTCAGTAGCATGCGAGGAGGAGAAGAAAGCTTACATTTCAGGTTGCGTCCAACTTGATTTTGTGTTGTGTCTCGTGAGGGTACCAGCGAAATGTAACATAGAAAGAGCAGTACTACGGGGTCAATTTACAAAGGCAAATAGACTGTGCACTTTGCAAAGTGCCTTTAGTAAATCAACCCCAAAGTGATTGTTTTTAGTTGGCATTATTCTGTCAGATAAAATTAAAAGCTAAAACTGTGATTTTTCGCTTTACAAAACTCCCTTAATGATCACACGCTTGCAGGTGTTCATAGACTAACTGTGTAATTTTCATTTTTGTATAGCTTAAATATTTGTACTTTGGCATCATCAAGGAGATTTATTCCTGTTGGTATTTTTGCCCAAATACTGGTCCAAATGTATTTTCCGAGCATCTGAGCTGGATTAAACAGTCAAAGTAATTAGCAATTGTGCAGACTAAAAGCTTTAAATAAGAAAAATAGAGGCATTCGGTCTTCTGGTTCTATTCACTTTTGATAAATATTTTTTTAAGATTTTGTTTCCAAAAATCTTTTATTAAAAAAGTGATGTACGAAGAAAAAGATTATAAAAACAAAACACTGACAAGGCGCTCCTAGAGTGGATGGTGTCTATGTGCGTAGTGCAACCAAGGGCTAGCTAGCAAGGAGTCCAAGAGCCCCAAAAACACAGAGAGTAGTATCTCCAAAAAAACAGTAATGCTTTATTTCACGATTGGTTAAAAGTCCACATTAAACAATAGCGATGGTTACCAGAAGATGACCAGCCGCATCCCTCGGGCACTCAGGATATACCGGGAAATGGGATGTCAATGTGGTCCAAGTGATCCGTGTTGGAGAAAACCTGCCTACCACGGCAACGAAACAGAGGGATATGTGTCACTGCTAGAGAGGTCACCAGAACCCGCAAATCAAGAAAGGCGGTAACAAAACGCAGAAATTCAAGCCGATTGTCTGGATAACGTGCAAAAAATAAAGAATATCTAATGCCCTGTAGACAGGATCGTAGTTTTCTTCAGAATAAAATCAGGCGGGTTTTTCCGACGGAATTTAGTTTAAGCTGTCTTGCATACACACGGACACACCAAATTCCGACCGTCAAAAACAAGGTGACATACAACACTACGACAAGCCGAGAAAAATGAAGTTCAATGCTTCCGAGCATGTGTTGAATTGTTTCTAGCATGCATGTGTTTTTCTCCATTGTAGTTCCATACAGACGAACGTTATTTCCAATAGAATTTTTTCCGATGGGACATACACACGGTCGGAATATCCAATGAAAAAATTCCGTCTGACTTTTTCCATCGGAAATTACGAACGTGTGTACGAGGCATAAAAGGTAAATACCAACTGAGCCAGAAAATAGAAACAGAAAGTGGCAGAGGAACAAGGTCCTAGTGATAATTAGTGATACTGACAACCACCTGATATGAGACGTCTGTAAGTCATTCATGGCTCCCACTTGACCTGGTGTTTCCAAAAGGAATCAGGAATCAGGGGAAGGACATAACTTTCATAAGCATAGTTGAATCAACTCCTGTAATAATTTGTTCAAAAGGGGATCACTAGGTGGTTATGCGCCCAATCTAGTGTGCTAAGGGGAATTGTGTAATTGGATGTTAAGCCCCCTTTAGAGAAAATCCTACTTTTGTGATGTAATGGGTGGAGTTTGTGCCCATATAGGTGCCAGGATGGGAGGAGCCTAAAGAGTTGGGGCATGGTAGCCAAATACCCCAAAGCTGTTCGGATGTAGTTATTTATTGCCAAGGGCACTTAACAGGGTTGAAGCCCCAAGTGAGGTAGTTTAACACCCAGAAAGACCAGCTGTAGTTGTCGTGACTCTTTTGTGGTTGTCTGTGGACCGTTAGTGGGATGCATAAGGCCTTTATACCAGAGACCTCTGATGTGAGTACTAGTACACCTGGGAACTAGTGTAACATCTGAGAGCGTGTCTGGCTGAGCAGAGCTTTACTAAGGGACACTCAAGAGACTGGCATACGGATAAGGGCACCTTGTTTCTAGTTGGTGATGGAAGCTAAATACTGTGTACTTAGTATACTTGGGGAAGTGTGGTGCTGCAAAGGATAGAGAAAGATAAGGGCTTTCAAGAGAGGGCGTTTCCCAAATGACAGTTACACTGTGGCGCTTTGCCCAAATGACAGTTACAGAATGTCTGTTATTTTGTATTGCATTCCGCACCAAACAATTCATTCAGTTTTGTGATGTCATGGATACTTTAAGAAGTTAAAGTAAACTGTGGCAAATACATTACTTGTGTTAACATTCATTTATTCCTAAATAATATGGCCTATGGTTAGGGTTGTTGTGAGCAGTAGACATGTACAGAACAATTTTTTTTATTTTTATGTCAAAGCTTAAGCTGAGCTTATTGGCTACCATGCACAGCTGCACCAGATTTTTCACTCTCCAGTTTTAGTAAATCAACCCCTTTATGTGCTAATGGGCATCCAGCGAGGGAGCATTATTGCTTCCTTTAACCACTTGTCCCCCGAGGACATCATATGACGTCCTCGACTTTGTGCGGTGATATCTGAATGATGGGTGCAGCTACAGGCATCATTCCGATATCACCGTCTTCAGCCGGCGATTCTCTGCACGATAACAATGATCAAAGCAGCAGTTACGTTGATTGATCGTTCTTATAGGCAGCGGGAGGGGACAACCCCCCCTCCAGCCGCCATCCGGTGCTCCCCCGTGCCATCCCGTGCCAAATCTGCTGGCCCAGGCCGGGAAGCATAGAGATGACTGGTGACCAAATGGTCACCAGTCATCTCTATAACCGTCAGAGGCCCGGGTGCGACGTTATGACGTCACGCCCGGGTACCCAGAACTAAACAAAGCCACAATCGCGGCTGTCGGCATGTGATCAGTGAATTTTTTTTACGATCTCATGCTTGTAAGCCTGGAGGAGAGATGTGGGGTCTTATTGACCCCACATCACTCCATAAAGAGGACCTGTCACACACTATTCCTATTACAATGGATGTTTACATTCCTTGTAATAGGAATAAAAGTGATCAAAATTTTTATTTTTTTTAAAAGTCGCTTTCTTTTACTGTGAAAAAAAAGTCGCTTTAGAAGCGAACACGCATGTAAGTCCTGCCCACATATGTAAGCGCCGTTCAAACCCCACATGTGAGGTATTGTTGCGTGCGTTAGAGCGTGTGCAACAATTCTAGACCTCCTCTGTAACCTGTAAACATTTTTAAAGCGTCGCCTATGGAGATTTTTAAGTACCGAAGTTTGGCGCCATTCCACGAGTGTGCGCAATTTTAAAGCGTGACATGTTAGGTATCTATTTACTCGGCGTAACATCATCTTTCACATTATACAAACAAATTGGGCTAACTTTACTGTTTTTACAGCAACACCTACAGGAGTTATTTTTTATGGTTGAGTAATTATACTTAAAGGGGTTGTAAAGCTTTGTGTTTTTTCACCTTAATGCATCCTATGCATTAAGGTGAAAAAACACCTTGCAATCTCGGGCCCCCCCAGCCCTCCGTTTTACTTACCTAAACTCGTTCTCGCGAAGGTTTCCCCCAGCTTGAGGCTCGTTCTCGTGATGGTTTCCCCCAGCTTGAGGTGGCTCATCATTGGAGATTGATGGCAGTGCAGCCATTGGCTCCCGCTGGTGTCAATCAAATCAATGAAGCAGCGCTCCAGGGGGTGGCAAGTGATACAGCCAGCAACTATAGCCACCAGCTGTATCATGGGAGCGCTTCTGCAAGCTAACCCCCTTGGGAGAACGCTTCCCAAGAAGGGGGTTAGCTCTTGTGGGGAGGAGCCGAGACAGTCACCGAGGGACCCCAGAAGACCAGGATCGGGGCCACTCTGTGCAAAATGAACTGTACAGTGGAGGTAAGTATGACATGTTTGTTATTTAAAAAAAAAATATATATATATATATATATATCTTCACAACCCCTTTAAAGTTGGGCAATCACATGGGACACAATGAAATGGACAAGAACAACCTGCCACTAACACTTTAGATCATGGTTCTGATAAAAACTGCTGATAGGTTGCATTCATCCATTTGATTGTTTTTATATTGGTTGAAAACTGGTTGAAAGAAGTGGAAATCCTCTACAAATTGTTGTGTAAGTAAAGAACATTACGTAGGTACATAGTAGGGATGAGCCGAACACCCCCGCGTTCGGTTCGCACCAGAACCGTCGAACAGTCTGATTTAGAACCTCATTGAAGTCTATGGGATTCGAACGTTCGAATTCAAAAACGATCATTTTAAAGACCATAATTCAAGTTATTGTTGAAAAACGTCTTTCAGAACCCGGGTCTTGCCCCAGGGAACATGTATCAATGAAAGAAAAAGTCTTAAAAATGGTCGTTTTTTCAGGAGCAGGACTCCTGAAAAAACAACCGTTTTTAAAACTTTTTTTTCCATTGATAGTAGTATCAATGGAAAAAAAGTTTTAAAAACGGTCGTTTTGTTTCACTCGAATTTGCCGTGAATGATCGTTTTTGTTCGAAATTCGACGAACGATCGAACGGACGATGAACATACGTTCGTTTCGAACGCGAAGCTCATCCCTAGTACATAGTAGGCGAGGTTGACAAGTCCATCAAGTCCAACCTATGTGTTTGATTATATGTCAGTATTACATTGTATGTCCCTGTATGTTGCAGTCGTTCAGGTTCTTATCTAATTGTTTTTTGAAACTATCAATACCCCCCCACCGCCATTAAAGCAATACTGATGAGTTAACATTTTGTAATACGCATGGAAATTTGATGGAGTTTTTTTTTTTTTTGTCAAACCAGCAAAGTAATCAAAAACATGGTGATTTACAGACCACAATGAGATGGGATTGAAATTGCTCTGGTCAATGCCAATTGAAAAATCTTAAGAGTTTCTAGTAAATTGCAGTAGTTTTTTTCCTGCTTTGATTCCATTTTATTTTGATCTTTGAATAAACTGTATTGAAGCTCTAATTTTTTTGTACTGTACAGCTTGACTTCACAAATTGTGATGGTCAATAGAGTTCATGGGTGGTTGATTGCTTCATTTCCAGTGATTACTTGTGATCCTATTTGTGGCCCCCTGTGGTTTAAATTGAGTGAAAATTGCCATGTGTATGGTTAGCTTTATGGAAGGAGGTCAGCATGAGAGCCCCCTGTATTTCTTTCATGACAGATGTCTTTTAACAATATGGCCCTCTTGTATAAATGTACTGTACCAATTTCAAAAAGGTCTTTCACTACACGTCTCAGACCAACACAGAGAAATTTACAGTGTCTTTAAAAACGTTATTGGTCTCTTTTCTGGGAATGACTTCAGGTGGAGCTTATGCCTTGTACACACGGTCTGACTTCTGACCGTGCAAAAGTCTGCCGTGAGTCTGCCGGAAGTCCGACGGAAAGAAAGAGAACAGGTTCTCTATCTAAGGTCCGTCGGACTTCCGAAAACAAAAGTCTGATGGAGGCTACACACGGCCGTACTTTCCTAGAAAAAAAGCAAGGCATGATGCCGCGTACACACAAACATTTTTCGGGTTGTAAAAAACGATGTTTTTCGGGCTCTAGAAAAAACAATGTTTTTTTCAAGTTCATCATTAAAACGGCTTTGCCTACACGCGATCGTTAAAAAAAAAAAAATGCTATAGCAAAGCGCGGTGACGTACAACATGTACGACGGCACTATAAAGGGAAAGTTCCATTCCGATGACGCCACCCATTGGGCTGCTTTAGCTAATTTCATGTTAGCAAAGGACGATTTGCGCTTTTCTGTCTGTTACAGCGTGATGAATGTGCTTACTCCATTACGAACGTTAGTTTTACCAGATCGCTCCTGTCTCATGACTTGCTTCTGAGCATGCGCAGGTTTTTCTCGTCGTTAAAGCCCACACACGACCATTTTTTACAACCGGAAAAACGACAACGTTTAAAACGTCGTGAAAAAATAGAGCATGTTCTAAAAAAAAATTGGCCCGATTTTCAGAACCCGAAAAATGCTCTGAAGCCCACACACGATCGTTTTATATGACATTTATAAAAAACGTTGTTTTTTACAACCTGAAAAATGATCGTGTGTACGCGGCATTAGAGACAGAATATAAAACCTGTGCCCTTTGCAGAGAACCATTGGGTCTTTTTTTTTTTTCAATCAGTGTCTATACCTATACAAAATCATACCTTTGCAAAATACACCTGTGATGGTGTTATATTATGAAACACGGCTTGCTGGTACAGAAAACAAATACAAGTATTGCATATGGTGACTTTCCAAAGGATTGTTTGTCCAGTGGAATTTAACAGAAAAAAGTCCAACTCTGTTTTCCTGGGAATGTTTGCACATGATAGATCCTGTTTAATTAACTTCCCCTTAGTGAACAAACACCCTAACTGTCAACTTGTGAGTTTCTACAGAATGCAAAATCTGTGGGTGTCGTAAAGCATAACCGGTAGTCAGAACTCGGTGTGCTAACCATGCTTATCTAGAGTGAGGGTCTTGATAACTCCATCTATTGATTTTTTAAGACATTTGATGCATTGAATGATGAGTGTGGAGCAGTTGGAATTGTAATTAAAATATGGAGATGAGCTGTTTTTTTTCCCCCTGACTCATGTCTCTGTTGTCCTATTAATAATCCTCAAGAGGATAATAAATGTCTTCTGGTCTGTTATTGACTAGGATATTTAATGTAATTGTTTTGGTAATATTCTTGTAACCCATGTTCCTTCTTTTCTCATTTTAAAAGGAATGTATAGTGTTTTTATATTACTTTTAGGTCTTCTTCTTAAAGCAGAACTTCAGTCAAGCACCCCTTATGATTGGCACAGATTGTACATTACAGATTGTATATTGTGCATGTTTCGGGACACATCCCTCGTTGTCAAATCCCCAAAGATTTGACAAAGGGGTGTCTCAAAACATGTAGTCCTGGCAACGGACTTTACTTCCTGTTTGTTCAGCTTCCTGTGGGTGGATCAGCTGATCCCTGTGTTCCAGCCACACTGTTTCCGGTGACCTGTGCTTTCCCGTTGTTCGGCCTCAGAGGGAAGCTATATTTGGTTTGGTTGTGTACAATTTCTTTCCGCACCATCCCTGGGGACATTGTGACTGTCCTTTTTCTGTGCCTATTGCTAACACTTGTGCTTAAGCTGTCATCATGACACTATGATCGGGAGACAGTCTTTTAGCGTCCAATCAGCTTGTGTTGTGTAGAAAATATAATTATGTGTGTTTTTTTTTAAATCTGTAAAATATTACCTGATCTCGGAAGCAAGCAAGGGCCATTTTGGTTCTGGGCATCTGAATCCTGCTTGTGTCTATTTTCAGGGTTAGATGCAGCTGGCTACCCAGCATGCACCTCTCAATCTTCTGCCTGCACAGTAATGACACTGCGCAGCACAGTTTGTTGATTGAAGGTTGCCACGGCAATGGCGACAGCAGTCGAAGATCTCGTCCCATTGTTATTGCATTCCCTTGGACTCCTGGGATCAATGATGCCTGATATTCCAGGAGTCCAAGGGATTCGCCTAATGATGACATTGTCTAGACGGCCTGGCCCGGAAGTGCTGTCAACACATTTGAAATAAAGGTATTCATACATATTAAAATGTTTTAAAATGTATATCCATTTAGGACTCGCTGCGGATGGGCATGTGGATAAAAATCAACTTGCAAAAATAAGTGAAACTCTGCTTTAACCTGTTTAAGCCACTCCACATCTTCAGGTTTATGCTATCCTTGCAGTTTATCAGCACTCCAGCTGCCCCGATTGTAAAGTAAAACGTACATATTTGGCAGTCAGCTCTCATTTTAGAGCGCAGTTATACTTTTAGTACTTGAAGGACAACAGTGATTTATATCCAGATCTGTGTTTATTAGCAGATGGAAAGAGCTAATTTACGTATCATCCAGATGTGGTTTGAATTCTAAAATATGGCCCCTGTACTGATGCCAATATATAAACCACACAGTGCTTACAAATATACACCATCCTCTGTAAACAGCAATGTTTCACCCAGTGAGTCCTTGGTTAGAAGAATTTAAAGTGGATCTGTATTTAAAGGAGCTACAGGTGCATCTCATGAAATTAGAATATCATCAAAAAGTTAATTTATTTAAGTAATGCAATTCAAAAAGTGAAACTCATATATTTCATATAGATGCACACAGAGTGATATATTTCAAGCATTTCTTTATTTTAATTTTGTTGATTATGGCTTACATCTACCGTTTTTCCCTGAAAATAAGACCTACCCTGAAAATAGGACCGAGCGTTATTTTCAAGGAGGGCTGCAATATAAGCCCTACACTGAAAACAAGCCCTAGTATAAAATGCTTATAAAATCCTATAATTCACTCTATTACAGTTATAAAACAGTTTACAATATGTGTGTTTCTGAGCGGCGCTCTAACAAAGGAATTTGGATGCGGAGAGGAGCCACAAGAGCCGCCGAGGAACCCAGAAGTCGGTGTTTGGGGCCACTCTATGCAAAACGAGCTACACAGTGGAGGTAAATATAATATGTTTGTTATTTTAAAAAAAACGATCCTTTACAATCACTTTAAGTGATACTTTCTCTCCGGGCCCCGGCTACTACTGGGTGGGGAGTGGAGGAAGATCACTCCGCCAGGAAAGGCAAAGAGATAAGCAGACAGGCGGCTGGCCGGGATTTCAGCCAAGGCAGAAGAACATGCGAGCGGAGCGGAATGGGAATGCGCCCGAAACTGAAGAAATATCCCCTCCCCTCTGACCAGCACATGATCATCAGAAAGGGGCACAGATAATGGAAAAAATACAACCCCCTTAAGCTAGTAGGAGCTTTTATTTATTTAATATTCTGCACTGACTGTCTTTGAAATTGCCCCAGCCCCTGTTCAAGTCCAATCCGGGGACAAAACCTGGGGGCAGACATGGTCCGGGGACAGTGTCCTTAATCTGGGGACTGTCCCTGGAACCGGGGATGTCTGGTCACCCTAATATACAGTGCTCCCAACTGCCTATCTTTTAGAAGCAAATTGTCCTCTTTTCTTTCCTTGCTTCTGTCCTTGATCTGATGTATAGACCTCTATAAATAAATGTACAACTGAACAAGAGGACATGACAGTGTCTTTCGAAAGCCTCCTACACTCAACCCCTATTACTCATCCTAACTGTGCTTTTAAACACATTTACTGCCTTTTAAAGCACATTCTACCATCATCCAACCAATCCAACCACCCCTGTGGTAATATATGGCATGGCTGAACAGTGAAAGCATAGCTCCCAAGTAGGGTGACCACATTTCCAAACTACCATTCAGGGACACCCTCCCTTCCCAAAAATCAGCTTGTGCTGTAACGAATCACAGCACAGTGATTGGAGAAATTATAAATCACGCCTCTTGTATCCAATCAAAAGCAGGGGGCGGGATTGTGCTCCTCCAGTCATTCCCGGCCAGGACAAGTACTGTCAGTGAGTAAAGTGGTGATGTCATGGCCTTTTTTAGGGGCATCAGATTGGCCCGGGGAGGGTGGCTGTGTCATTCTGGGACACTGTATTGTCCTGGAATGAAGGTCCCCAGGACAGACTTGCAAAATGCGGGACTGTCCCGGGCAATTCAGGACATGTGGTCAGTCACCCTACTCCCAAGTGTCCCTTCTTTGGAAGGAAATTGCTTTATCCCTTCTCTCCTGTCCTTGCTTCTGAAATTTAATGTCCACAATTGACCCTCATTTGAATCGAATGCATAAACCTTACTTACGAAATTTGCCAGGTTGAAAAAAGACACAAGTCCCTCTAATTCAACCTACAGAAAAATAAATGAATAGAATAAATAGAAAACCTCCATGTAGGGAATCCAATACCCACAGTTGATCCAAAGGAAGGCCAGAGGGAACGTCCTCATTAAAGCATGATCCTGTTTGCTCTGGCGGGTGGAACATACATTCCTTCCTGATCCCCTGAAATCTATCAGATATTGCCTGGCTCAACAATCCCTCGTGTTATTACCTATAAATTTTAATATCCAGTTATATTTTGTTCATTTAAGATTGCATCTAGCTCTTTTTTAAAACAATCTACTGAGCTGGCTAGAACTAGTTCCGGAGGGAGTCTTTTTGCACATTTTCACGGCTCTTAATGTGAAGAAGGTTCTTTTGCATCCCTCTATACATACCTTTATATACTTATACCTAAGGAGCTTTATAAATAGACGTACAATTTTACCCCCCTTCATGACCAGGACATTTTTTGCGATACAGCACTGCGTTACTTTTATTGACAATTGCGTGGGCGTGCAAAGCTGTTCCTAAATAAAAATTATGTCCCTTTTTTCTCACAAATAAAACTTTCTTTTGGTGGTATTTGATCACCTCTGCGTTATTACATTTTTTGCACTATAAAAAAAATTCAGACAATTTCGGGAAAAAAAACTATTTTGTAGATGCTACAACTTTTGCGCAAACCTATCAATATACTCTTGTTGTAATTTTTTTTTTTACCAAAACGATGTAAAACTATGTATCAAACTGATGAAGAAATTATTTTTATTTTTTGGGGATATTTATTTTAGCAAAAATGTAATATATATATATATATATATATATATATATATATATATATATATATATATTTTATTTGTCAGGATTTTAATTTGTTTATAGCACAAAAATTAAAAACCGCAGAGATGATCTAATACCACCAAAATAAAGCTCTATTTGTGGGAAAAAAAAGGACGTAAATTATGTTTGGGTACAGCGTTGCACAACTGTGCAATTGTCAGGTAAAGCAATGCAGTGCCTTCCAGCTGGAGGGCCGTAGTTTGGAGATCCCTGCACTAGCTTAAAGGAACCTATTTAGAAAATAAAAAACAAACCTTTACAACCCCGATAACTAGCCACATTTGACAATGGTTGCCACCTTTTCTTCAACAACAAGAACCTGGGGAATGCCCAGGGAATAACCAAGCCTACTTACCGACCAGCTAGCAGAACAACCAATTAACCTGTCTAACAATGTGCGTTAAAAACAGGGGTTTTGTCCGCACGCATTTGCAAACGCATGCGTGAGCCACAGAGCCGCGCCAAGGCACCCCATAATTCTGTGGTCCTAACACTAACAGTGAGTGTCCTCACAATGGAGGCACATGCATTTTAATGGATAGATAGGGGCAGGTGGACTGAAGGGGAGCCACCCCTCCTTAAAGGTACAGAAGCACACCAAGCACCCAGCATATAGCACAATGGCTGCAAAGGTGTTGGTGCACTGCTGGACCAAAATAAACACCACAGGTGAAACAAAACGTATCCACCGCCCCCATCTATGGCTGGCAATCACAGTAAGTAGCAATGGAAGGCTAAAGCAGATAACAACAAGAACCTGGGGAATGCCCAGGGAATAACCAAGCCTACTTACCGACCAGCTAGCAGAACAACCAATTAACCTGTCTAACAATGTGCGTTAAAAACAGGGGTTTTGTCCGCACGCATTTGCAAACGCATGCGTGAGCCACAGAGCCGCGCCAAGGCACCCCATAATTCTGTGGTCCTAACACTAACAGTGAGTGTCCTCACAATGGAGGCACATGCATTTTAATGGATAGATAGGGGCAGGTGGACTGAAGGGGAGCCACCCCTCCTTAAAGGTACAGAAGCACACCAAGCACCCAGCATATAGCACAATGGCTGCAAAGGTGTTGGTGCACTGCTGGACCAAAATAAACACCACAGGTGAAACAAAACGTATCCACCGCCCCCATCTATGGCTGGCAATCACAGTAAGTAGCAATGGAAGGCTAAAGCAGATAACAACAAGAACCTGGGGAATGCCCAGGGAATAACCAAGCCTACTTACCGACCAGCTAGCAGAACAACCAATTAACCTGTCTAACAATGTGCGTTAAAAACAGGGGTTTTGTCCGCACGCATTTGCAAACGCATGCGTGAGCCACAGAGCCGCGCCAAGGCACCCCATAATTCTGTGGTCCTAACACTAACAGTGAGTGTCCTCACAATGGAGGCACATGCATTTTAATGGATAGATAGGGGCAGGTGGACTGAAGGGGAGCCACCCCTCCTTAAAGGTACAGAAGCACACCAAGCACCCAGCATATAGCACAATGGCTGCAAAGGTGTTGGTGCACTGCTGGACCAAAATAAACACCACAGGTGAAACAAAACGTATCCACCGCCCCCATCTATGGCTGGCAATCACAGTAAGTAGCAATGGAAGGCTAAAGCAGATAACAACAAGAACCTGGGGAATGCCCAGGGAATAACCAAGCCTACTTACCGACCAGCTAGCAGAACAACCAATTAACCTGTCTAACAATGTGCGTTAAAAACAGGGGTTTTGTCCGCACGCATTTGCAAACGCGTGCGTGAGCCACAGAGCCGCACCAAGGCACCCCATAATTCTGTGGTCCTAACACTAACAGTGAGTGTCCTCACAATGGAGGCACATGCATTTTAATGGATAGATAGGGGCAGGTGGACTGAAGGGGAGCCACCCCTCCTTAAAGGTACAGAAGCACACCAAGCACCCAGCATATAGCACAATGGCTGCAAAGGTGTTGGTGCACTGCTGGACCAAAATAAACACCACAGGTGAAACAAAACGTATCCACCGCCCCCATCTATGGCTGGCAATCACAGTAAGTAGCAATGGAAGGCTAAAGCAGATAACAACAAGAACCTGGGGAATGCCCAGGGAATAACCAAGCCTACTTACCGACCAGCTAGCAGAACAACCAATTAACCTGTCTAACAATGTGCGTTAAAAACAGGGGTTTTGTCCGCACGCATTTGCAAACGCATGCGTGAGCCACAGAGCCGTGCCAAGGCACCCCATAATTCTGTGGTCCTAACACTAACAGTGAGTGTCCTCACAATGGAGGCACATGCATTTTAATGGATAGATAGGGGCAGGTGGACTGAAGGGGAGCCACCCCTCCTTAAAGGTACAGAAGCACACCAAGCACCCAGCATATAGCACAATGGCTGCAAAGGTGTTGGTGCACTGCTGGACCAAAATAAACACCACAGGTGAAACAAAACGTATCCACCGCCCCCATCTATGGCTGGCAATCGCAGTAAGTAGCAATGGAAGGCTAAGGCAGATAACAACAAGAACCTGGGGAATGCCCAGGGAATAACCAAGCCTACTTACCGACCAGCTAGCAGAACAACCAATTAACCTGTCTAACAATGTGCGTTAAAAACAGGGGTTTTGTCCGCACCTTTTCTTCAAGCCAATTCTGAACATTTTAGCGGCCTGGGACACCCCAATGAGCTACAGCACTGTGGCTAAATTGTTCTTGCTGACATCATCAACCTTTTCCCAAGTAATGCCAAACCTGCCACCAGACAGCCACCCGCAGCTCCTGGACAGCAATAAATTTGTGTGTGACTATCTTGGTTATTTGGGGAGACACAGCCTGGTCTGAAAAATGTGTCCAGGTTTCAGGCTGCCTGAAACCTGGACACATGTTTCAAAACCTGGACTGTCCGAGTGAATCCTGGACTGTCCAGGTGAATCCCAGACAGGTGGCAACCCTACATCCAACGCTTGCCACTCCTCTTTTTCTGCCATACTTTGTGCTAAAAGGTGTCCATTGTTTCCATATCAATGGTATGGTGTGGGCTTGTTAAAACCACTTTTCAGAGCCTGCATTGACACCCCCTTTGAGTGGTCTCCCTCCTCAATATTCCCTAAGTGCCTCCCTTTGTCACCTTGTGTATCAGCTTACAAAGCACGCACAACCACTGAAATCCTGAATGCAACTTCAGCTGCCTTCCAAATCAGATTGCAGATCAATGTCACATGATTGCATTAAATGGTTTAAAAGCAACTTCATGACTGTCGAAATAATACACAAGCAAAAAGGTTGTTTTATTATATTTATGTATGGCTTAAGTTGTAAGTTCATAATGTAATTGCAGGAAATAATAAAGGTTAACTGTTGAAAATCTTTTGTCTTTTGGATAAAAGTAGATGATTTTATATGTAAGACCAAACTAGAGGCCCGTTGCAACCTCCCCCGCTGCTGTCACGTACCTGTCGCCTTTCTTCCCTGCAAATCGGTTCAAGGGAAAATGTGCGAGGCTGAGATATGGTGGAACTAATTGGTCTCAGCTGGGCGCCAGTCCCCCGGGCTCTCAATTAAAGCTACGCAGGCGGATTCATCAGTTAGTTAACACTGTGTGTTCTGTATATTAAACAGGCAGGATCAGTGATGTTTGCAGCCCGCCTGTGCTGGGGGATTCCCATGCTGTCTGGGAAATATGAGACGGGTGGAAGAATTCCAAAAAATTGTTTATCTGTGGATCATGGTTAGGAATTTTTGGTGTACATTTCTCTGTACATTTATTCTCAAATTTTGGGCAGAAAAGTACCAATCTTGGCAATCCTTAGATGCTAAGCTCTATTCCCATACTAGCTGGCAAACCCATAGATAAATTGAATTTTTTCTGACATTCAGGATGACTACCAGTGGCGGTTCGTCCATAAAGGGAGCCGGAGTGCCGCCCCCTCTGGCTCTCGCACCACCACTGATGACTACAGAGCATTGAATGATGCCTACAAGTGTGCCAAGATCACAAATTTGAAGCTAAATATAGGTAGATAAGGAACAGGTGGCCAAATGTGGCCAAGGATATGTGGACACCCCTACAAATTATTGAGTTCAGGTATTTCCAAGGAAGGGCAATGCTACAGCGCCCAAAGACAATGATTAATTATGTTACAGTACCCAAAGACATTTTAGACCAGGCAGCCATTCCAAACTAGGGTTTCTCCAGAGGTTGCTAAGGATTCTTTGAGCTGTGAGTAACTAACCTACCATCTGAAGGTGCCTACGTAAGTTCAGGTCCAACACCCCTTGGCAGAGCCAGCGGTTTGATTGCAAGGGTGTCATTCTGGCCACCACTGTAAGGGTAGCATTCTTCCCAATTAGCATCACCAATGTAAGAGGCATTTTCCCAATTAACCAGATTGACTAATCTTACTAGGGGTTTCCTGAGTTCTAAAAATGAGTTCATGGGTTCCTCCAGGGGCGTCGGGAGGGCAGGGCTTGGGGGGCTGGACCCCCAAATGGGTCCCCGAAAAGCCCAGAGTCTATGGAATGCTGCATTCCATTGTTAGCCCTGAGCGCCAGGACAGATCTGATCGTGAGTGTGTCCGAAAGTGGCAGAGTGCGGCCGAAAGTGGACGAGTGCGGCTGGCCAAGTGCCATAGCAGGTCCTGCATTCTGGAGCCTGCAGCAGTGCAGCGCCAATGCCAGGACCGTGGGACGTGTGACGTGACGTCCATTTCTTTATCGTACATCACGGGACACAGAGCGCATAGCCATTACATATGGGTTATATGGGTACCTTCAGGTGTGGACACTGGTGTAATCAACTTCACAGGAAGTTCCTCCCTATATAACCCCCTCCCACTGAGAGTGCTTCAGTTTTTTCGCCAGTGTCTTAGGTGTTGGTCACGTCTAGCTGTCCCTCGGAGGTCTCGGGACCCAGGATAGCTAGCCGGATCCGTCCGAAGTGCTTCAAAGCCAAGGTGTACGGTACCCGGGCCCTGCCTGCGTGGGGTGTTGCCTATAATGCCTCTCCTTGGAGGGCTGGATTCTGGGCTCCAGTGCCTTGGTCTCTCCCAGGACTAAACGCTACTGATGCCAGGATGCTATATAGGTCCAGGGGTGTGGGTTCCTTAACACAGGACCCCGGTCCCTGAAGGTCCGAGACAATACCCACGGAGATGGGGGAAGATTGGGCCTCTTGCAGTTTGCAATACCCTGCGGCGTGGAGCAGGTAAGAGGGAACCTGCGGGACTTGGTTCGACAGTAGGTATCCCCCTGGGGGTTCTGGGTTGGCTAATGGTATGCTTGTGCATCAGCCACTATCTCCACTATGTCTGTGTGGGCAGGATGGGATACTAATGTTTACCCAGGTAACATGTAGATATATGTATACTTGTGTAAGATATATATTTGCTACTCACCCCAGGTCTGCCTGTTAGCATTGATACTGCAACCCCACATGTTTTAAAGAGGAAATTGCTGGTGAAAACTCCTGTTTCTTAGGAAGCCCATGGGGACAGCTTCCTCTCTCTGTGCACTACAATAAAATTAGTGCTTACCTGGTGTCTGTTGGTGCTGCCTGGCGCTGGTCCATGTTTTTCCTCTGCTCTGCTTCCTCCATGTTGGTTTCAGCGTGGGGGGGTGCGCGCGCGTGTGCGCGCGCATGCACGCCGCCTTTTATAGCGTCGGCGTGCGTTGGGGGGGCGGGCCAGCAGCGTCAGGGTCTGTTTTAAAAGTAAAACTTTTTCTCTGGCTGGTCTTTCCCTCCTGGAGGCAGAGGAAGAAGGACACAGAGCGCGCAGCTGGGTCTTTTGGCCACAGTGACACCCAGTGGCGGTTTGTGGATCTTCAGGTCTAGGACTTAGTTCCACTATTGACCAGAAAAAAAAAAAAAAGTTTTTTGCTTAAAGGGACTCAGCCTTAGATCCAGCAGTATCTGAGTCAACCTTGGACTCCGGCTAACGGGCATTGGTGTTGCAATACTCACAGGTTTTCCTCAGTATTGCCACCTCCCAGGCGGATAAAAAAAAAAAAATATATATATATACAACATTTTTTCATTTTTCCTCAGCCTGTTCTCATATTAATTACTCCTAGCTACAACAGTCAGGTGTTGGCTAGAGGGGTGACTCAAGGTTGTGCAATGGCTCCAAAGGCATCAGGACCAGCCAAGGCTGCAAAAGGTGCCAAGAAACAAAAGGTCTCCATCGGGGTCAGAGGATTTAGGCCAGGCTTCAACGGCCCCACCCTCACCAGTTAGACCACCGAGTAGCATAGTACAAGAGCCATTGGGGATGCTGGGGGCAGAGGCGGCCCCCGATCCACCCATTCCCGTTTACGTAACGGAAGAAATGCTAGCGACCACCCTGGGTGGGCTAGAGAAAAGGTTAACTGCTTTGTTTGCCCGCCCTTTGCCAAGCAGCAAACGGGCTAGATCCCCCTCACCTAGTTTGGTGTTTTCAGATGCGGAGGTCTCCTCTTCGGAGGAACGGGACCCACAAGGGGATCAAGCAGACCCAAGTCCCAAAGGTTCAGACATGGAGGGTTCCACTGTAGATGAATATTTTTCGGCCTCTCAAGCGGAGAGCCTGTGGATCCAGTCTTTGACCGATATAGTTCGCACTGCTTTTAAACTTCCAGTGCCAGAACTAGTAGCCCCTGTGGTATCCTCATTGGGTTCTTTAAAGGCTCCATTAACTTGTGTGTCTTTTCCGATTCACCCCCTTCTGCGGAGCGTGATTTACCAGGATTGGGCTCGACCTGATAGGATCTTTATCCCTCCTAAGAGGTTCTCTATTCTCTATCCTATGGAAGAGGAATTTTTAAAGAAATGGGCACTCCCCACAGTGGACGCGGCCATTTCCTGCGTGAATAAATCCCTGACTTGTCCGGTTGAAAATGTCCAGATGTTCAAGGATCCGGTCGACAAAAAATTAGAGACCCTACTGAAGGCTTCTTTCACCACAGTAGGTGCCATGGTTCAGCCAGCGGTGGCAGCCATTGGCGTTTGTCAGGCCTTAAAGGATCAGGCAAAACAGATATTAAAGGACATGCCGGCTCAGCAAACTCGTGAATTAGCAGATTTCCCTAGGGCTCTCTGCTTTGCAGGAGATGCTATTAAGGACTCCATCCAACAGGCATCCCGGTTATCTCTGCTGGTGGTTCACATGCGTCGTCTTTTGTGGCTAAAGAACTGGTCAGCAGAGGCACCCTGCAAAAAGCTTTTAGCAGGGTTTCCCTTTCATGGGGGAAGACTATTCGGTGAAGACCTAGATAAATATATCCAAACCATATCAAGTGGTAAAAGTTCTTCCTTACCGGTCAAGAAAAGACCGCGTGGGCCCGCGTTTAAACGACAGGCCTTTGCTGGCTCGGCCCCTTCGACTTCCCGTCAGTATCGACGGCCTCCCGGGCGTTCAGCAGTTAATAGCCGCCCACAGGGACAAGCCGCGGCAAACAAGAGGCCCTGGTCTCGCAAGCCGGCTAAACCAGTCATCAAGTCAGATTCATGAAGGGGCGTCCCCACTCTCTTGGGTGGGGGGAAGACTTCAGTTTTTCTCCGAAGTCTGGAAGGCCAGAATTCCCGACTTTTGGGTTCGGTCCGTGGTAGCCACAGGCTACAAACTAGAGTTTCGAGAAATCCCCCCTCCTCATTTTCAGGGGTCAGGTCTTCCAAGCGACCCGTTAAAGAGGGCCTCTCTCGTAAAGGCGTGGGATCGCCTCTTGCTCCAAGGAGTAATTGTAGAAGTACCAACCCAAAAAAGGGGTCTGGGATTCTACTCTAACCTTTTATTATACCAAAACCCAATGGCGACGTCAGGCCTATCCTAGACCTCAAACGCCTAAATCGCTTTCTAAGGATTCAGACCTTTCGTATGGATTCCATACGTTCAGTGACAGCCAGCCTGCATCAGGGCGACTTTCTAGCATCTATAGACATAAAGGATGCATATCTGCATGTGCCGATCTACCCAGCACATCACAAGTTTCTTCGTTTTATGATAGATCAAAGTCATTTCCAGTTCGTAGCCCTCCCTTTCGGGTTGGCAACAGCTCCGCGGGTATTCACAAAGGTGTTAGCCCCGGTGCTAGCCGTCCTAAGGACAGAAGGCATTTTGGTCCTGGCATACCTGGACGATTTCCTGGTTATCGACAGATCAGCTTCCAACCTCAATCATGCAGTAGTCCGCACAGTTCGGCATCTACAAGAATTCGGGTGGGTTGTGAACCAAGGAAAATCGAGGTTGCAACCCACAAGACAGTTGGAATATCTAATCCTTCGGTTAGATACAGAATGCCAGAGGATATTTTTACCTCAAGAAAAGATCAGGTCATTGACTCAAACAATTCAAATAGTCCTAGGCAAAAAGAGGCCGACTATTCGCCTATGCATGCGACTGCTGGAAAAGATGGTAGACAGGTCCATACAGGCATTAGACCGTCCATTAGGTCTTCCCCAGGAGTCAGGCGCAGCCTGTACTGGTGGCTGGTCCCTCAAAAATTGTCAAAAGGGAAAACCTTTTGCCCCATCACGTGGAAAATAGTAACCACAGATGCCAGCCTAACAGGTTGGGGGGCAATCTTAGGAAAACGGACCCAGCAGGGACAGTGGTCAGAGGCAGATAGTCTGCTTCCCATCAATGTCCTAGAGATCAGAGCTGCTCGGTTGGCCCTGGTCGCCTGGACTCTCCCCCTGCAGGGTCTGCCAGTAAGGATACAGTCCGACAATGCCACAGCGGTGGCATACATAAACCACCAGGGGGGCACAGGGAAGTAAACCTGATTTTCTCATGGGCCGAAGCCCATGTACCCTGCATCTCAGCAGTGTTCATCCCAGGGATAGACAATTCTCAAGCAGATTTTTTGAGTCGTCAACAGTTACTCCCGGGAGAGTGGTCTCTTCACCCCCAGGTATTCCAAGAGATTTGCCAAAGATTCGGAGTTCCCGATGTGGACATCATGGCAACAAGATTCAACAAGAAATTGGACAAACTCGTATCCCGAGCCAGGGACCCCTTGGCCTACGGGACGGATGCGTTGGTTTGCCCCTGGCACCAGTTTTCTCTCCTGTATGCGTTCCCTCCACTACAGATGATTCCCCGCCTTCTACGAAGGATCAGGGTGGAGCGCAGGCCGGTGATCCTGGTGGCCCCAGCCTGGCCCAGAAGGGCTTGGTACGCACTCATCGTGAGGATGTCAGTAGGGGCACCGTGGCCACTCCCCCTGCGCCCAGATCTGCTGTCTCAGGGCCCGATCTACCACCCTGCTTCACAGCAGCTAAATTTGATGGCTTGGCGGCTGAATCCCTAATTCTTAAGGGCAGAGGCCTCTCAGCCCAGGTCATATCTACGTCAATTCAGGCTAGAAAGCCAGTCTCTAGAAATATCTATTACAGAGTCTGGAGGACCTATGTGGAGTGGTGCGAGCCTCAAGGAGGGCATCCTCGCAAGTTTTTTATTGACAGGATCTTGCGATTCCTCCAGGTAGGCGTTGACAAGGGGTTGGCTCTTAGTACTCTAAAGGGGCAGGTGTCTGCCTTATCGATATGGTTTCAAAGGCCTTTGGCCACGCATTCGCTTGTGAAAACCTTCTTGCAGGGGGTCTTGCATGTGAATCCCCCTATTAGAGCTCCCCTCTGCCCCTGGAATTTAAATCTGGTCTTGTCAGCTTTACAAAAGCAGCCGTTTGAACCTCTGACAGAAATCCCTCTTGTGCTGCTAACCCGAAAGTTGGTTTTCTTGGTGGCTATGGCTTCGGCCAGAAGGGTCTCCGAGCTGGCAGCCTTGTCTTGCAGGGAACCGTACCTGATTCTGCATAAGGACAGAGTGGTTCTGCGGCCTCAGCCTTCTTTCCTTCCTAAGGTCATATCCAGTTTTCACTTGAATCAGGACCTAGTCCTACCATCCTTCTTTCCTACTCCCCAGTCCAGAGAGGAAAGATTGCTTCATACTTTGGACGTGGTCCGAGCCATGAGGGTTTATCTCAAGGCTACAGAAAAGATTCGGAAAACAGATGTGCTTTTCGTTCTCCCGGATGGCCCCAAGAAGGGTCAGCCGGCTGCCAAGTCTTCCTTGGCTAGGTGGATTAAGCAGCTGATTTTTCAGGCCTATGGTCTGAAGCGCGTTCCACCTCCCTTATCAGTTAAGGCCCATTCTACGAGGGCCATGAGTGCCTCTTGGGCGGCACACCATCAGATCTCTATGGCACAGGTTTGCAAAGCGGCAACCTGGTCTTCCGTACATACGTTTACTAAATTTTATAAGTTGGACGTCACAAAAGCTACGGACGCAGCATTTGGGCAGGCGGTCCTACGGGCAGCAGTATAGAATCCTCTGGCCCGGTTCACGCCCCTTTTTTTCTGTTGGTGGAGCTATTTTTTTACCTCCTGATATATTTTCTGTTTGGCTAATTTTGGCCTTACGGTCTCCCTCCCTTCATGGAGCATTGCTTTGGGACATCCCATATGTAATGGCTATGCGCTCTGTGTCCCGTGATGTACGATAAAGAAAAAAGGATTTTTAATAAACAGCTTACCTGTAAAATCCTTTTCTTGAAGTACATCACGGGACACAGAGCTTCCACCCCTCTTTTGGGGAACATTGTATAACCTCAGAGAAATTGCTTGCTACAAAACTGAAGCACTCTCAGTGGGAGGGGGTTATATAGGGAGGAACTTCCTGTGAAGTTGATTACACCAGTGTCCACACCTGAAGGTACCCATATAACCCATATGTAATGGCTATGCGCTCTGTGTCCCGTGATGTACTTCAAGAAAAGGATTTTACAGGTAAGCTGTTTATTAAAAATCCTTTTTTTGCCTGCAGGCTCCAGAAGGTGGAAATTACAATGCGGCCGGCGCCGCTCCACATCCCCACTCTCCGCTCAGGCGGGCGGCTCTCCTCTCCTCCTTGACTCGGCTCCTCTCTGATGTGTGACTGACTAATTGCCTGCTGTGACCGCACACCACGGCTTAGCTGAGGTAGGTCAGTGTGTCATTGTCTGTGTATGTAGGTCAGTGTGTGTAGGTCAGGCAGGTCACTGGTCAGTGTATGTAGGTCAGGCATGTCAGTGTATGTAGGTCAGGCAGGTCAGTGTATGTAGGTCAGGTAGGTCAGTGTATGTATGTCACTACCATTAGTGTATGTAGGTCGCTACTATTAGTGTATGTAGGTCACTACCATCAGTGTATGTAGGTCAAGTAGGTCAGTGTATGTAGGTCACTACCATCAGTCTATGTAGGTCAGGTAGGTCAGTGTATGTAGGTGAAAGGGTAATCTGCGCCTTTCAGGGTGATTAGGGTGTGCCCATGTACACCCGGCACACCCTGTGCACACGCCACCCTGTGCACACGCCACCCTGTGCACACGCCTATGATAACGTGAGATACTAGTGATTTTGTTTTGTTTGCTATGGTCAGGGCTGCTGATAAGGCAGTACAGCCAGCACTCCTGTACTAGGCCTGGGCCCCATCAGTTCAAAAGGGGGGCCCAGTCACCTGCTGAGCAGCAGGGCCAGCTGTACTGTCTTATTGCAGACACCAATTCTCTTCTGCCTTCCCCTGCAATGCTGCCAGCTTCTCCTTCCGGCAGCACTGCAGGGGAGGGGTTCCAGAACATGCGCCGCTTTCCATCTGCTGTCCGGTGCCCCTTTCCCCCGCAGTGCTGGTGGCTTCCCTCCTCTTCTGCTGGCAGCTGCTGCAGGCAGGGGGGTGTTTCAGGATGGAGAGCAGGGGAACAGGCAGGTAAATATATAATTTATTGGCCCCTTCTTGGCAGTGACAATGATAATAGCGATCCCCCTGTGACATTTAGTCATCTCAGTGTAGCAGACATAGTCTACATGAAAGAGGGAACTCTACTTTAATTTCAGGAGCAGTGCAGCATCATTGCCACCATCACAGGAAGCTGCGTTAGGTAGTCTTCACTGCAAGGCTGAGCAAATGTTTGTATTTTGTATGACTTTGCGGGAAGACTATGAGAAAACCGTAAATGCAAATGCACAGTTAATATGCAACGTATGCCAAAGTGACTCTGACAAGCATGTGTATCCAGGAACATAATGCAGATTGGCTCTAGGTGATTATACGTTTTGACAGGTTGAAGTGCCCTTAATGAGAACCAGTTGCCAATGGGCACTGTGTTGCCCCAAATTAAACAAGGTCAACAGTAATTGACTACATTGTTTCTACAACATTCATTCTACCCAAAGCAAAAAAAAAAGCTCACACAGGTTTTGCTCATTTCCTATACTATCCACAGCTTTTTGACTTTAGATGCATTTTAAAAATGGGCTTTAAAGTGTATTCCATAGTTACATTGGTCAGCTATGTAAGTATGCATTTTCCATAACTGTGGGACCATTGTGGGAGTATAGAATCACTGTAGTAGTATAGTATCTGCTACTATAGTGACTGCCGCAGTCTTCCAGGTCTCATGCTGAGCAGCCACCCTGTTGCATAGTAACTACGGGGGGCCACTTGCTCCGTATGGCTGCCATTCAGAGATGAATGCAAAGCATTCTCTGATTGGATGAGGGAGAGATCATAATGTCACACCCTACTTCTCCTATACATTCAATCAGAAAATGCTTTGCATTCATGGAGAAAAATGCAAGGTGTTCTCTAAATGGTGGCCATGCTGGTCACAGGACCCGGTCAAAGTAATCACTGTAGTAGTGGTTACTAGTACAACGATTCCCTGCATACATACATTATGGGTTTCGCTAAAACTGGAGTGTGCATAATCTGGAGCAGCTCTGCACACCGGGCCATGGATAAGGGGGTACAACTGGGCCCCCTGTATGGACCAGCAGGGGGTTCCAGGAAAAAGGGTGAATCAGATGTAGGCAGGGATCGACATGGCAGGGGGGCAATTACTGGAATTGATCCCCTGTATTTCTCTCTCTGCAGCAGCTAAAAGCTGGCATCTTTTCCTCTTCCTTATGCTGGCTTTCAGAGAGAGACATACAGGGGATCAGTTCCATTAATTGGACCCCTGCTGCACTGATTACCAATCCTGTGCATCATTCGTGTCCCCCTGCTGCCCAGGCCCCCTGTGTGCCCCCACAACCCCTGAAGTGCTGCTGGCTTCTTACCTCTCCTCCCCGCCAGCAGCTGCACGCACATTATAGGATCCTTCAGGATATGGATTAGGTGATGGGTCCAGAAAATATGCAGTGTTTTCCAGTCCCTTCTTGCCTGAATAAACACAATATGTGATCAGTAGTGTTGAGCGGAATACGCCATATTCGATTTCGCGATATTTCACGAATATATTCAAGAATATTCGTGAAATATTCGTTAATATTAAATATTCGTGATATTTTATCAAAAAAAAAAAATTTTGCGAAATTTCGCTAATGCGAATGCGAAATTGATTGCGAAATTCTCGTCCGCGCATGCGCATGCGCGCGAACAACACGCGAAAACGGAGATCATTTCCTGGATTACTAAACTAATATGCACTAAACACTAACTCTACTTTTTTTTTTTTTTACACTGACTGACAAGGACAAAGACGAGGACTACAAATAATAAACTAATATGCACTAAACACTAACTCTACTTACACAAACTTATATGACTAAACTAAAGCTATTTTTTTTTATATACACAAAACACAGAGACTAAACACACACTAAACTAAGCTACCTTAAAGAAATGTACACTTACACTAACTACACATAAATCTATCTAACACTAAGCTACACTAACCTGGACAAAACAACACAAATCTGAGCTTTTAGAAAAGCTGTTGGGTCTTTTGCTTTGAAAAAAGCATTTGGTTTTAGAAGCAGGAAACTCAGAACTGAAAGCACTATAGGAAGCACAATGCTAAGCTCTAAGATCGCAATACACAGGAAAAACGCACAGAAACACTCCACTCTCTCTAGCCACCTTGTGAATCTGCACTGAAATACTGCTGGGAGTGATCTTATATAATGGTCGTGCAGGCAGGTTCCTATTGGTTGCTATGGAGGTTGCTAACCTCTGACAACTGTGGTAGGAGAACTCTGATTGGCTCTGATGCAAAAAAAGGGCAGAGAAAGTATTCGCGAATATTCGCATTGCGAATATTCGGCAACATAAAAGGATCGCCTCAGCTACTTGGCCCAGGGTCTCTAATCATACCAGCAATGCTTTTAGACATCGATGGAGATCACTAGGATGTGATCTGTTTTAAAAATAAATTTAAAAAAATACTTATTCGCGAATACTCGAATATGCAATATTCGTAACGATTCTTGAGCAACACTAGTGATCAGTACCAATCTCACGCACTGTGTTCATTGTGGGGACTGTCAGTTTGGTTGTATGGTGCCCAGCGTTGTCTGCCCAGAAACCAATCCGTTTCCAGGTTTTATCGTCAAAGCTTAATTGAACAAGCTGAAGTTAGAAGCTGATTGGCTACCATGAGCAGCTGTACCAAATTCTGAGTAGTCCAGTTTTAGTAAATCTCCCCCAGTGGTCCCACAGGTATGGAATATGCATACTCACTGGTGTGCAGCTTTAGGCTTGGTTCACACGTAAACCGGCCATGTATCGCACAGGAGCGCTGTGCATCCCTGTTCTCTGTTTCAGGGACGAAGTAGGGGGCGAATCTTTGCCTGAATCTGGCCCTAAAACGGATCCAAAGACGCACAGCATCTCCGCAGCCGCCCCGTTGTTATGTGAACCGGCCCCATAGAGAGCCGGTCACATTCTTTTGCTATGCAAATTGGAATGTGGGGAAACTCGCAGGGATTGAGCATCAAAGGAGTAGCAGCAGACAGATGAGGTCATCCCTTGCTCCACCTGTTCCTTGGCCATACCTCTGCGTGTTGTAGAGCCTGATTGGCTGCTTTTGCTGCCCCTCCCTATGCCAGTCTGAATGCTGCTGTACAGAGAATTATGGGATGCTGATTTTAAAACCGATTCAGAAACGTCACTCAGAGATGTATTATCGCCTAGGCCGACAAGGCCCAGGCCTAGGGTGGCACTTTGCGGGGGCGGCAAAAAAGCGCACCTCCCCCACTAACATTGCAATACACAGTCTTCGGCTCCTCCCCCCTCTTGGCTTAGGAGAGACACAACCGAGAGAGCCGTACTGCTGGTATATGAGACAACTTCAGTGAGAGAACGAGGACACAGTAACCAGGAGGGAAGGAGGGGGCAGGCAGATACAAGGTGAACTAATGAATTGATGGCAGAGGAGAGGGTGGTATGGAGATATGTGCTGAGGAGTGATTTGAGAGGGGAGAAGATATGTGCTAGTGGGGGGTCTGGTTCCCCCCCACTAGCACATATCTGCTTCCCTCTCAAATCACTCCCACCCAGTCCCCCTGTGCTCATCCCAACCTGTCCCCCTGTGATCACCCCACCCTGTCCCCCTGTGCTCATCCCACCCTGTCCCCCTGTGCTCATCCCACCCTGTCCCCCTGTGCTCATCCCACCCTGTCCCCCTGTGCTCATCCCAACCTATCCCCCTGTGCTCATCCCACCCTGTGCTTATCCCATCCTATCCCCCTGTGCTCATCCCACCCTGTCCCCCAGGGCTCATCCCAACCTGTCCCCCTGTGCTCATCCCACCCTATCCCCCTGTGCTCATCCCACCCTGTGCTAATCCCACCCTGTCCCTCTGTGCTCATCCCACCCTGTCCCACTGTGCTCATCCCACCCTGTCCCACTGTGCTCATCCCACCCTGTCCCCCTGTGCTCATCCCACCCTATCCCCATGTGCTCATCCCACCCTGTGCTCATCCCACCCTGTCCCCCCTGTGCTCATCCCACCCTGTCCCCCTGTGCTCATCCCAACCTGTGCTCATCCCACCCTGTCCCCCTGTGCTCATCCCACCCTGTCCCCCTGTGCTCATCCCACCCTGCCCCCCTGTGCTCATCCCACCCTGTCCCCCTGTGCTCATTCCACCCTGTCCCCCTGTGCTCATCCCATTCTGTCCTCATCCAACCCTGTCCCTCTGTCCTCATCCCACCCTGTCCCCCTGTCCTCATCTCACCCTGTCCCTCTGTCCTCATCCCATGAAAATGACAGGATGGGTCTTAAAAAGGAAGGGGTGCGTCATATATAAAGTAGGGGGTGCGTGAGTTTCACCAGGCCTAGGGCAGCACAAAACCTAAATACACCCCTGATGCAGTGTACACACAACGTTTTTCATGACGTGAAAGATGCCAATTTTTTTAATCGTTCATTAAAAACAATTGTGTGTGGGCTCTAGAGCATTTTTCTCGACGTGACATGCTTTTCTCATTGTTTTTCACGTCGTGAAAAACGGTCGTGTGTAGGCTTTAACGACGGGAAAATAAACAGACAGAAAAAAAGCGCATGCTCAGAAGCAAGTTATGAGACGGGAGCACTCATTCTGGTTAAACTAGAATTTGTAATGGAGATAGCAAATTCGTCACGCTGTAACAGACAAAAGCACGAAGATTAAAAAGCACGAATCGTCTCTCACCAAACTTTTACTAACACAAAATCAGCAAAAGCGTCCGAAATGGTGGCGCCATCCGAATGGAACTTCCCCTTTATAGTGCCGTCATACGTGTTGTACGTCCCCGTGCTTTGCTCGAGCATTTTTCACGATCGTGTGTATGCAAGGCAGGCTTGACAAGAATCACATTGAGAAAAACGTTGTTTTTTTCCATGACAATAAAAACAGTCGTGTCTACGCGACATTACAGTTTATAAATACCAATTATGTTTTTTTTTTTTGTTTTTTTTTTAATATGTAACTCCACAAAGCCCTGCCAAGGTATTTCCCTTCTCCCTGTAGATTTTTTTTTAGGAAATTTCACACTTCTCTACATTTTTTTGTCTTTTCATCCATTACATTTATGTTTTCAGTCTCTCTACCTTTTCACCTTTCTTCTAGTAGTGAAAAGCAATAAAGAAGAAAGTGACAGAAGAACAAAGAGAGTGAACAAACAGCATGGTGGACCTTGGTGACCCCACTCAGAGCAGGGGGCGAGTTCACGTGCTCTCAATCACATTATCATCACAGCTACATGAGAGGATTAAATAGGGATGTGCAAGCTTTCCTGGAACGACATATCTCTTGCTCATTTCTAAAGAACTTTGTATTTATCTTACTTTGAGCATCGGTGAGCACATTAACCGTAGCTTTTAGTTTAAGATGCAAAGCACATATAAAAGGCATGCTCACATAAATGAACATGAGGCTTCTAGGGCCAGATACTATATTTATCCAGCAGCACAGTTGAGAGAATTTTTATCTTTTTGCATATGGAGGTTTTTAAGTAGCATGAAACTATATTATGAATTCACTCCACGTTTAGGCATTATTTATAAAGTTTTGCATGGTGTAGAGCTCTGGTTGCCACCTGGCTATTTTACCAGCCTATATACAGAAAATAGGAAATGTTGCCAGTCTTATTAATGGGAAAGAGACTATAATGCCCCGTACACACGATCATAATTTCCGATGGACTTTTTCCATCGGATTTTCCGATCGTGTGAGGCGGCGTACACACGTACGAGAACCTCGACGGGCGGAACACATACCGTCGGGAAAGGCGACCAGCTATTAATCCCGACGGGCCGCCGAGAAAATAGAGAACCTGCTCTCTATTTTCTCTCGGCGGCTTTCCCGACGGGATGCTCACCGAGAGTGTACACACAGAATGAGGATCCCAGTGAGCTTCTCGCTGGTTTCTGCCGAGAACCTCGGCCGTGTGTACGGGGCCTGAGTTTTTTCATTGAAAATTCCAATGAATTATATCGGAGTTTAGATATAGAACATGTTCTATATTTTTTCGATTGAATTCCGTCAGAATTCCGATGTGATTTAGCCAAGCAAAAACCAGATCGTGTGTACGCGGCATTGGGCTAGTCTTTTAAAAACTGATCTCCCATGCCCATTCCACAGACTTTTCCATTAAAAATTTTAATTCAACTATCCTTCTTTCACTTCATTCCAGGGTGCTAGAAGTAAACAAGAACCCTGACTTCCCCTTTCAGATCCACATATAACCACTGTCCAAATCTTGCCACCTTTACCGGCCTAACGTTTCCAAAATATGCCTCTGCTTAACCAACAATCCCATTAGGCTCCTAATGGACATATTATAGCTTGCCTTGACTCCTGATTGGCCTTTCTCTTCATCAGGGGTCTCAAAACTTTCTAAACAAAGACAAAATTTACTGTCCTTTAGACAGGGCCGGGACAAGGGGTGGGTAGGAGGGACAGCTGCCCCTGGTGCAATGGTTTATTGCAGAGATGTGGGGCACTCTGACCCTAACCCTAAGGGAAAGGGGGGGCAACTTGGTGTCTTTGCCCTGGGCGATGGATGACCCTGTCCTGGCACTGCCTTTAGACTTTAGTGAGGGCCAGACTGAGGCCACTGGGAATAGAAAATGTCCCAACATCAGTGGGAAAAAATAATGCCCCATCTTTGGTGTCAGAAGGATGAATTGTGTCTCATCATTAGTGTCATTGGGATGAATTTTGTTCCATAATAAGTGTCATTGGGAGGAATTGTGTTCCATCATTGGTGTCTGTGGGAGGAATTGTGTTCCATCATTGGAGCCACTGGAACGAATTGTGGCTCATCATTGGTTTCATTGGGAGTAATTATGTCCTATCATTGGTGTCAGTTGGAGGAATTGTGTCCCATCATTGGTGTCATTGGGAGAAATTGTGCCCTATCATTGGTGTCAGTTAGAGGAATTGTGTCCCATCATTGGTGTCATTGGGAGAAATCATGCTCCATCGTTGGTGTCATTGGGAGGAAGTGTGCCCCTTCACTGATGTCAGTGGGGGGGGGGGGATTATGTAGATAAATTAGTGCCCCAATGGCCACATAAAAGCAAGCAAAGGGCAGCATCTGGCCCATGGGCCACAGTTTGGAGGTCACTGCTCTACATCATGAATGCTGCTGCCAGACTCATCAACCATACCGACCATTCAGTATACACAACCCTTGTATCCAAATCCCTTCATTGGTTTCCGATCACCCATCAAATAAAATTAAATATATATAGAAACAACTTACAAAGCTACCTACAACACTGCCTTTAGCTACATGATCAACTTAATTTCAAAATATCAACAAAACCATCTTGTTTGCTCCTCCTAAGATCCCCTGTGCTCTATCTCAGGCCCGTCGCTACAGGACAGGCAAAACAAACAATTACTTGGGGCCCCGAGCTGGCCTGGGGCCCCCAACTTCCCCTTCCCAGGATGTAGTGTGGCCGAGCTTCTCTTCCTTCCACCTGGAGTCCTGTCAGTCCAGCGTGGTACAGGAGATTCAGTTTCCTGTTCCCGGCCAGACTCACAGGAAGTGCACACTGAGTGCTCACTTCCTTTTAGTCCGGCCGGGAAGACAGGAAACTAAATCTCCTGTACCGCATGGTACCCTGCCCGGGCACTATCTGATAGGGGACTGGGGAAGAGGCTGGGGGGAAGAGGAGCTTGGCCACGCTACAGTGGCAGCCTACAGGGAAGAAGGGGAGGTAAGAATAGAAAAAAAATTGTGTAGCGTTAACGTAGGCTTTGCATGCGGTGGGGGGTGCTTGGGGGCCCCCATTTTGCTTGGGGACCCCAAATTCCTTTAACCGGCCCTGCTCTATCTTCATTATGTCCTCCAATTCTCACAAATTTGAGCTACAAATGTTATAAATGGGACCTAAAAATATGTCATGTATATATCTGTTTCTTAAAAAGACAATATTACTTTGCCCATTACCTATACCAAGAAGACCATGACTGCATCTTTGGTGAATTTCAAACCTCTAACCTTGCTTCCACCATCACTTTACATTTGCCTTTTGTCAGGTTAAAGTTCTGCTTTATGTCATGACTATATGTTATTCTTCTTCCTTTCCTTTTCTTACTTTGCCCTCTTCGACAAATTTGCATAGCTCCCTCCCAGCCAAGTTTCTTGCAATTCGGTCAAAAATAAATACATTTTCTCTTCAATACTTCTTCCAACAGACATGGTCTTGTGTCGCTAATAGGGTTGAGCGAACCTGAACTGTAAAGTTCGGGTTCGTACCGGACTTTTGGATTTTTTGTACCCGGACCCGAACCCGAACAATTTACTGTAAGTCCGGGTTTGGGTTCGGTGTTCGGCAATGTCATGGCGTGCTGCAGGGCGGCTAATGACCATTTGTTTTACTCATGTGAGCTAGAAGCCATCACAGCCATGCCTACTAATGACATGGCTGTGATTGGCCAGTGCAGAATGAGACCCAGCATGTGACCAGCCTCTATATAAGCTAGAGGCACACAGCACAGCTCATCACTCTGCTTCAGATAGGGTAGGGAAAGGCTGCTGCTGCTGCTCTTCTGAGGGAAAGAATTAGATAGGAGTCAGACTGTCCTGCTTCAGAAATCACATTACTCAGCGATCTACATAGCATTAGTTACTTTAGGGAAAGGTTCCTGCTTGTGCTTGTAGGGAGAGAAATATATAGGAGTCTGTCCTGCTTCTAAAATCTAATTACACCAGCACTGCATATGTTACTGTGAGATACTCTGCAAGATACTTTAGGGGAAGGTTCCTGCTTGTGCTTGTATAGGGAGAGAAATATATAGGAGTCTGTCCTGCTTCTAAAATCTAATTACACCAGTACTGCATATGTTACTGTGAGATACTCTGCAAGATACTTTAGGGCAGGGATCTGCAATTAGCGGACCTCCAGCTGTTCCAAAACTACAAATCCCAGCATGCCTCTGCCTTTGGGTGTCATGCTTGTGGCTGTCAGAGACTTGCTATGCCTCATGGGACTTGTAGTTCTGCAACAGCTGGAGGTCCGCTATATGCTTATCCCTGCTTTAGGGGAAGGTTCCTGCTTGTGCTGGTATAGGGAGAGAAATATAAAGAGTCTGTCCTGCTTCTAAAACCTAATTACACCAGCACTACATATGTTACAGTGAGATACTCTGCAAGATACTTTAGGGGAAGATTCCTCCTTGTGCTTGTATAGGGAGAGAAATATATAGGAGTCTGTACTGCTTCTAAAATCTAATTACACCAGCACTACATATGTTACTGTGAGATACTCTGCGAGATACTTTAGGGGAAGGTTCCTGCTTGTGCTTCTATAGGGAGAGAAATATATAGGAGTCTGTCCTGCTTTTAAAATCTAATTACACCAGCACTGCATATGTTACTGTGAGATACTCTGTCTGCAAGATACTTTAGGGGAAGGTTCCTGCTTGTGCTTGTATAAGGAGAGAAATATATAGGAGTCTGCCCTGCTTCTAAAATCTAATTACAGCAGCACTGCATATGTTACTGTGAAATACTGTCATGGTGGAAGATCCAGCCAATCCCGACGCACGCACGCTGACGGCCGTGTGCGCGGCGCTCGCGCCCGTGAGTGTGACGCACGCGGCGGGTGAGCGCGCGCACGCTGACACTGTTTTGGCGCCAAGGAATGCCATTTAAGCTGTCTGGTCCTGGTGCATCTTGCTGACTAGTCTACAGCGTTTCCTGAAAGAACCTGCATCTGCTACCTGCCTGACCTCTGTTTATCTGACCCAGCTTCCCGTGACCTACCTCTGCCTGCAGCCTGCCCTTGACCCTGGCTTGACCTGACCACCGATTCTGCTTAACCCCTTGGTTCTGCTATCTGCTATCTGCCTGTTTGACCCGGTCTGGACTTGATTAACCCCTTCGGATCCGTTCCAGTTTCCTGATCTGCCATCTGATCCAGTGTGTGCCAACCCCTGGGGCTCTTACACAGCAAGCGCTACAACACCGTTCCTGTGTTCTGTGGTTTCCTGCCAGGACCCCGCCAGGACCTGTCTCCGTCCTCTTCCGGTCCGCCACCAGCTACCACTAGGCGCTTGTGCCCCTCTTGACTCTGGTCCCCCTGTCTGCTTTATCAGGGACTCCTGGGTCAGAGGCTTACGAGAGGCCGCTCCCTGCACGTTGGACTCCACAACCAGGTACGTGACAGTACTGGTCAGCCATGTCCGAGCCCACGCAGGGAGCGTCTCCCATGGAGGACTTATGTTGTCATTTGGATGGCCTCACCGCGGCTGTAAGGAACTTACAAGAAGGCTATGCCCGTCTGGAGGGGCGTGTTCAGACTTTGGCCGCAGCAGCACCTACAGCTTCTGGAACCTCTGCTGCCCCCTCTGTAGTAATGTTGCCACCAGAACCCAGAGTTCCCACCCCGGAAAGATTTTCCGGTGATCGCAGCAAGTACAGAGCTTTTCGCAATGCCTGTGAACTTTTTTTCGCTCTGCAACCTAGAACCTTCTCACTGGAGACCACAAAAGTGGGTTTCGTCATTTCGTTGCTATCTGGCGAACCTCAAACATGGGCACACCGCCTCTTGGAGCGCAAGGAAGAAAGTCTTAATCGCCTCAGCACCTTCTTTCAAGACATGGACCTCATTTATGAAGACACTCAATTAGCAGCTACTGCCGAAGCGGCATTATGTGCGCTACAACAGGGGCGCAGGGCAGTAGAGGACTATGTGGCAGAATTTAGACAGTGGAGTTCTGATACCAACTGGAACGATGCTGCCCTGCGTCACCAGTTCCGCATGGGTCTTTCTGAATCCTTGAAGGACGAACTGGCCCGAGTGGGCGTCCCTGCAACGCTTGAAGCTCTCATCCTTCTCTCTGTTCAGATCCGGCCCCACACGTCCCATGTGGATGATGCCACGTGTGCCAGGCCCTCCACACCTGCCTCTTCCAAATCCTGTACAAGCCTCCTCCGATATCCCGGAACCAATGCAACTAGGTCTTCTTCGGCCATCCCTGACCCCGGAAGAGCGCCAGCGGCGCCGACTCAATAACCTTTGCCTATACTGTGGAGGATCCAGGCACTATGTAAACACCTGTCCCGTCCAATTCCGTAAGTGCTCAGTCCGTCCACCTGTGCTTTCCTCTGCCTTATGTAACAATGATACTCACCTGGCTGTCTCCATCTCTCTGCAGCTCCCAGGAAGGAACGTCCAGGTTCCCGCCATTATTGATTCTGGCGCCTGCAGCGGCTTCATGGACGCCTCCTTTGCCACCCGTACCGGAGTCCCCCTACGACCTAGGCGCCAGAAACTCGCCGTTCACTTAGCCGACGGATCAGCCATCAGGTCCGGTCCTGTCACGCAAGAAACAATCCCCTTGTATGCACTCATCTCCAACAATCATTGGGAATTGCTCTGCCTGGACATAATTGAGTCCCCAATAATTCCTGTCCCAGTTCATGTTGCTGGCTTAAGTGATTTTCTAAACAGAAGTGTGATTTTTAAACACAAGTGGGAAGAGTTAAACAACAGGAGTTGAAAACAGAAGTTAAGACAGGAGTCTTCTAAACTGTAAGTAACATCTTAAACTTCCTACAAGTAATTATATTGTAACTGGGAAATGTGTGCTAGCAGGGTTGAAGGTTTTGCTCAGTGCACAGTGTGTCACATGTATACAAAATTGGTGCAACAGCTCCAGGATGGATACCGCTGTGACAGATGTGAGCAGGTTGCCCTTCTGGAAGCTTGCATTAGAGATCTGGAGGTGCAAGTTGCAACACTGGGCAGAAAGGACAACCTTGAAAGGGGTCCTCTGCTCGCTGAGCAGGTGGTCAGTAGGGTTAATGTGGAGGGTGGAGGGGCAAGTCAGGATTATCAGATAGGAAGATGGGTTAATGTAGTTAGAGGGAGTGGAAGGGGCTTGCAGACAAGGCCAATCCTGTGTTTGTGCATCAAAACAAATTTGCCAAGTTGGGTGAAGATGTGGAGGTGGCTAACACAGAGGTGGCAGCCCTAGATGTTACTGCTACCCCTAACAGCCGGGAGAGCAACCCATCTAGTAGAAGTGGTGAGGGGAGTGCAGGTAGGCCTAGACAGTTGGTGGTAATAGGGCATTCTATAATCAGAAGGACTGATAGAATAATTTGTCGCCAGGATCGCCTCAACCGAATGGTTTGCTGTCTCCCTCGTGCCAGGGTTCGGCATGTGGTGGACCGGATGGATAAATTACTGGGAGGGGCTGGGCATGACCCAGCTGTCTTGGTCCATGTTGGAACCAATGACAGTATACATGGAAGGTGGAGGCTCCTTAAGAATCAATTTAAAGAACTAGGCTGCAAGATGAAGGGAAGGACCTCCAAGGTGATATTCTCTGAAATATTGCCTGTGCCATGCGCAACACAGGAAAGGCAGGGGGAGATTAGAGAGCTGAATGCATGGCTAAAGACCTGGTGTAGTAAGGAGGGATTTGGGTTTCTAGAGCACTGGGATGACTTTTCATTGGGGTGAAACCTATATGCTAAAGATGGTTTGCACTTGAATGGAAGGGGGTCTGCTGTGCTGGGGGAGAGGTTTAGGGGAATGCTGGAGGAGTATTTAAACTAGACTTGAGGGGGAGGGTGAACGTGAATTACATCGGGCACACAGGTCAGTTAGGGGTCAGACATTAATGGAGAGTGGAATGGGGATAGATGGAGGACGGGTTATGGCAGGTGACAAGAAAGTTCCCATGTTGCAAACAGCCATTGGAAATTATAGTGCCATTTGCACTACTAAAAATTATATGAATCATATGAAAAACGCCAGCGAAAAATTTAACAATACATTTAAGTGTTTGTTCACCAATGCCAGAAGCCTTCCAAGCAAAACAGGTGAGTTGGAAGCTCTGGTGCATGAGGAGAGCTATGATGTAATCGGTATTGCTGAAACTTGGCTTCAATCCTCACATGATTGGGCTATTAATATTCCTGGCTATGCTCTCTTTCGGAAAGACAGGGTAAAAAGGAAAGGTGGAGGGGTCTGTCTCTATGTGAGAAGTGACCTCAAAGCAAGCGTGAAAGAGGACCTGGTTGATGGAGAGTGTGATGAAGTTGAAGCATTATGGGTGAAACTGCATACAGATGTGCGTAGTTCAAAGCTAATCATTGGAGTTTGTTATAGACCACCCAATGTTAATGAGGAGGTGGAGACTCGGCTCCTTGCACAGATGGAAAGGGCTGCAAGGGCAGGGACGGTGATAATAATGGGGGATTTTAACTACCCAGAAATTGACTGGAATAATGGAATTTCTGGGACAGTTAAAGGACAAAAATTTAAAAACCTATTGCAGGACAATTTTATGGTCCAGTTTATTGAGGCCCCAACTAGGAATGATGCTCTGTTGGACCTGGTAATCTCAAACCATGCAGAGCTCATTACTAATGTTCAGATAAAGGAACACCTGGGTAGCAGTGATCATAACATGATTTTGTTTAATGTAAACTATAAGCAAGAAATACATACAGGAAAGATAAAAACACTTAATTTCAAGAGAGCAAATTTTCAAAGCATGAGGACTGCTCTCCAGGGCTTGGACTGGGAGGGAATATTGGCACCGATGAACACAGAACAGAAATGGGAATTCTTCAAAAAGACTCTTTGGAACCTCACTGCAAAGTATATTCCCATGGGCAATAAGTTTAAAAGGCTAAAGATAAAACCTATGTGGCTCACGGTCAAAGTTAAAAAAGCTATAAACAATAAGAAAATAGCTTTTAAAAAATATAAAAATGAAGGAACACTAGTGTCGTTTAAATGTTACAAAGAATATAATAGAATATGTAAAAAGGAAATCAAGGATGCAAAAATTCAAAATGAACGACAGATTGCAAAAGATAGTAGGACAAACCCCAAAAAATTCTTTAAATATATTAATAGTAAAAAGGTCAAGTCGGAGCATGTAGGCCCTTTACAAAATAATCTAGAGTGGGTGACTGAGGACATAGAGAAGGCAAATTTATTAAATGCTTTCTTCAGCTCTGTGTATACAATGGAGAATGGGGGAGCTCATGTCGATATAGGGGGTGGGAGTGACACAGCCCCAAATCCACAATGGCTCAAAAGTGATATGGTCCAGAAATATTTAGACAGAATAAAGGTGGATAAAGCACCTGGACCAGATGGCATCCACCCACGGATCCTAAAAGAATTGAGCTCTGAAATTTCAAAGCCACTGTATCTAATATTTAGGGACTCATTAATGACAGGAATAGTACCACTGGATTGGCATAAAGCCAATGTGGTGCCCATATTTAAAAAGGGAACAAAGTCTTTACCTAGTAACTATAGACCTGTTAGTTTAACTTCTATAGTTGGGAAGATATTGGAACGTTTAATAAAAGACCACGTGGATGAGTTCTTGCTGGAAACAAACTATTTAAGCAGCAGACAGCATGGATTCATGAAAGACAGAAGTTGTCAGACAAACCTGATTTCTTTTTATGAAGAGGTAAGTAAAACCCTGGACAGAGGCGTAGCAGTGGACGTGGTATACTTGGATTTTGCAAAAGCGTTCGATACAGTTCCCCACACACGGCTCATGTGTAAGGTAAGGTCTACAGGATTAGATATATCAGTTTGTAAATGGATAGAAAACTGGCTGAAAGACAGAATTCAGAGAGTTGTGGTTAATGATTCTTACTCTGAATGGTCCAAGGTTATCAGCGGTGTACCCCAAGGTTCAGTGTTGGGTCCCTTACCTTTCAATATATTTATAAATGATATTGGGTCTGAGATCAAAAGTAACATTTCTGTTGCAGATGACACCAAGCTATGCAGTGGAATAATGTCCTTGCAGGATGTCTCCAATTTACAAGCCGACCTCAATGCTCTGTCTAATTGGGCGACTAAGTGGCAGAGGAGGTTTAATGTTGATAAATGTAAAGTTATGCACTTGGGGGCTAAGAATATTCATGCATCATACATGCTAGGGGGAGTACAACTGGGGGGATCTGTAGTGGAAAAGGATCTGGGTGTTTTAGTTGATCATAAGCTCAATAATGGCATGCAATGCCAAGCTGTGGTTTCCAAAGCGAGCAAAGTCCTTTCTTGTATTAAGAGAGGTATGGACTCCAGAGATAGAGATATCATTTTGCCCCTGTACAAATCATTAGTAAGACCTCATCTGGAATATGCAGTCCAGTTTTGGGCACCAGTTCTCAAAAAGGATATCGGAGAACTGGAGAAAGTGCAGAGAAGGGCAACCAAACTGATAAGAGGCATGGAGGAGCTCAGCTATGAGGAAAGATTAGAGGAACTGAATTTATTCACTCTTGAGAAGAGGAGAATAAGGGGGGATATGATCAACATGTACAAATACATAGGAGGTCCATATAGTGAACTTGGTGTTGAGTTATTCACTTTAAGGTCAACACTGAGGACAAGGGGGCACTCTTTACGTCTGGAGGAAAAGAGATTTCACCTCCAAATACGGAAAGGTTTCTTCACAGTAAGAGCTGTGAAAATGTGGAACAGACTCCCTCCAGAGGTGGTTCTGGCCAGCTCAGTAGATTGCTTTAAGAGAGGCCTGGATTCTTTCCTAAATGCACATAATATAACTGAGTACTAAGTTTTGTAGGTAAAGTTGATCCGGGGTAAATCCGATTGCCTTTCGGGGGATCAGGAAGGAATTTTTTCCCCTCCGGTAGCAAATTGGATCATCGCTCTGCTGGGGTTTTTTGCCTTCCTCTGGATCAACTGTGGGTATGGAGTTGGGTGTATGGGAGGATGTACTGTGTTTTACTTTGTTTTATTTATTTTATTTTTTATGGTTGAACTGGATGGACTTGTGTCTTTTTTCAACCTGACTAACTATGTAACTATGTAACTATGTCATTTTGGGCATGCTATGGTTGAAAGCCCACAACCCTCAGATTGATTGGGAATCTGGAAAAATCTGTTTCCCGTCCTCTTACTGCCGCCAACATTGCCTCCAGGAACCTGCAGGCACCTTGTCCCCCCTGCTGTGTTCAGAATCTGAAGTGGAAAACCGCCAGCTAGTCCCGGAAGCCTACCACAGTTTTTTGGACTTATTTAGCAAAAAAGGAGCAGAGACGTTACCACCACACAGGTCCTATGACTGCCCAATCGAACTTTTACCTGGAGCAGAAATCCCGTTCGGAAGGATATTTCCTTTGACCGAATTGGAGTTGGGCACCCTAAAATCCTATATCGACAAGAACCTCGAAAAGAGGTTCATACGCCCTTCCACATCCCCTGCAGGGGCCAGCATATTCTTCGTAGAAAAGAAGGACCATTCCCTACGCCCCTGCGTAGACTACCGGGAGTTGAAAAAAATCACGATCAAAAACAGGTACCCCCTTCCTCTTGTTCCCAAATTATTCCAGAGACTTGGAGCAGCCACTATTTTCACCAAACTTGACCTCCGTGGAGCATATAATCTTGTCCGCATTAGAGATGGCGACGAGTGGAAGACCGCGTTCCGCACCCGATTTGGGCATTTTGAATACCTAATTATGCCCTTCGGGCTTTGCAACGCCCCCGCCACATTTCAACATTTTGTAAACAACATTTTCAGAGACTACCTCGATCTGTTCGTCATCATCTACCTGGATGACATCCTGATTTTCTCGTCCTCCCTGTCAGACCATCGGAAGCATGTCCAAAAGGTTCTAGCTCGGCTCCGCCAACACAGCCTATACGCTAAAGCCGAGAAATGCAAATTTGAACGTGTGAGCATTCAGTTCTTGGGACTAATAATTTCTTTCAAATAATTTTTATTGGTTCAAGATAGAGTAGCACTTCATTGTTGTACAAAACAGCTTAAACAATTACAAAAATCAATCTTTGTTAATACAGAACCAACTGGAAATTTCTGCTCACACAGTAGGTGGGTACCTTAAAAGATGAAAATAAACATTTAAGCCATGACTGTGGACTCGCCGGCATGCCCTCCACGGCTGCCCCACGCACGAGGGAGCACGTCCTACCGCTAAATGTGGACGCCACCCCCCCAGCGCAGGGCCTCCGGAAGGGAGCCCGAACGAATCGTGGCCCATTTATCAGAGTCGAGTCTGCACAAGACAGTAAGCAAGCCAAAAAAAAAATTAAATAATTAACAGGAGGCTTAGTATAGTAAAGCAACCCAAATTCTAGCTGTAAGGTAACATAACACCATAAAATGAACCGGGTTATATTGTCCTCTGAGAGGACTGTGGTAAACCAAAATTGAAACAATAAAGGAAAAGGAAAAGTGAAAAAATAACGGGGAATAACGACAAGAAGAGGATGGAAGACAAGAGAAGAAGTTAGAAAGAGAGAGGAGGGGAATAGGAAGTAGAGGAGGAGGAGGGGGGGGGGACCTGAGGATGTGCACTAAGGTGGATTTGAATGAAACTAACCTGTCTGCTAGGATTGCCTTTTCATTTTAATTTTAGTCTGAAGGGATGAAATCAAGAGTTACTCCTGAAATTTCGATGTCCAGGGTTCCCAAAAATCGCGAAACCTAGACACCGACTGGGATTGATTAGCGAAGAATTTTTCATATGAGTGTTGAACTTTTACCCGTTGTATGACCTCACTGACATTAGGGACTAAAGTAGATTTCCATTTAGATGTGATTGTGAGTCTGGCTGCTAATAGGACGTGAGTTGTGATACTTCTAAATTGCATGGGGATATTTTGTATATTCAAAAAAAGAAGAGCTAACTGAGGCGACGGAGCAATAAAGAAACCAGTAATCGAGGAGATCAATTTGAATACTGCACGCCAAAAGCTGCGAATGCATTTGCATTCCCACAAAATATGGAAAATATTTCCCCTCGCTCCACATAGTCTCCAACAATCACTGGTCTCTGTGGGAAAAATCATAGACAACCTAACAGGAGTCATGTATGATCTGTGTAATTTCCGCAACATTATGTCCCAATGGCCAGTGCAATGCGAGAACTTAAAGCAGGTGCCAATAGCCGTTTTCCATTCATCTATAGAGTGAACTGACCCCAAGTCTCTTTCCCAGCTCACCATATTAGAGGTTTTGTTGCGACTAGCGTTGTTTTGAAGAATACGATAGAACCACGACAGGCCCTTAGGCACATTGTGATTTTTCAAGAGGTATGTCCACACCTCATTGTGTACTGAGTAATTAGCTTCAGGGTGTTTTACGTGAAAATGATGAATTTGTGTCTTAGAAAACTGGTGGGTGATTGGGTCTCTGGCATACAAGTCGTTACGGGACTAATAATTTCAATAGAAGGTGTCAAGATGGACCCTCAGAAGGTCACTGCTATCACAGATTGGCCCGCTCCCACCGATAAGAAAGCGGTCCAGTGCTTCGTGGGGTTTGCAAACTTTTACCGAAAGTTTATCAAGGGCTTCTCCGCCATAATTGCCCCTATCACAAGTCTGACCAAGCAAGGCACCCGGTTCCTGTGGTCTCCCGAAGCCCAAGTTGAATTTACCACCTTTTCCGACCGCCTCTGAGGTGGCGGTCGGAGCGGTGCTCTCCCAGAGACAGGGGTCCAAATCCCTTCTACATCCAGTTGCGTTTTTCTCCCGCAAACTATCAGAAGCTGAGAGGAACTACGACGTCGGGGACAGGGAGCTGCTAGCAATCATGGCAGCTCTTGAAGAATGGCGCTACCTCCTGGAGGGTGCTGCACACCCTATCCTGATCTATACAGATCACAAAAACTTAGAATATCTAAAGGTTGCCAAAAGACTCAAGCCACGTTAGGCCAGGTGGGCGCTGTTCTTTACTCGGTTTTCTTTTCATATAACCTACAGACCTGGATCGAAAAATACTAAGCCGGATGCACTCTCCCGGATGTTCAATGGGCCTGAAGCCCCTTCATCCCCGGACACCATTCTTGCTCCTGGCAATTTCCTCATGCTGCAAGGAGATCTTCTCTCTCAAATTAAGCAGGCCTCTTCAGAGATCTCCTTATCCCCAGACCCTACTCTTCAGTTAAGAGACGATCTGCTTTGGAACAAGGACAAGATCTTTGTGCCACAACAGCTACGAATAGCGGTTCTCAAGTCCTGCCATGACCATGAGCTAGCCGGCCACTTTGGGATACACAAGACATCCGAGCTTCTCCAGCGTACCTTCTGGTGGCCGCAATTACTTCAAGACTGTAAAAATTATGTAGAATCCTGTACCACCTGTATCCAGCATAAGGGTAGCAGAACCAGAGCTTGGGGGTTGCTCAAACCACTGCCTGTTCCAGAGAAGCCTTGGAGGATGATTTCGATGGACTTTATTGTTGAGTTACGTCCATCTGAAGATTATACCACCATCTATGTGGTGGTAGATAGGCTCTCAAAGATGGCGCACTTTCTGCCGATGGTGGGGACACCTTCCGCTGCTGAAACAGCAAAGATATTCATTAAAGAGGTAGTGAGACTTCATGGCGTACCCGCTAACATCATATCGGACCGTGGGTGCAGTTCACCTCAAGATTCTGGAAAGCGCTATGTGGAGCGCTGAAGATTGAACTCTCTTTCTCATCTGCATACCCCCCGCAGACCAACGGCCAGACCGAGCACACCAACCAGACGCTCAAGCAATATCTGCGGTGCTTTTCCAGTTTCTCGCAGGATGATTGGGCCTCTCTGCTGCCCCTTGCAGAGTTTGCCTACAATAATTCAGTCCATTCAGCTACTAAACAGTCCCCGTTTTTCGCCAAGTACGGTTTTCATCCTCTATTCTTATCTAACAATATTCTGGAATGCTCAGTACCGGCCGCAAAAGAAACCCTGGATTTTTTTGCCACCAACAACAAATTACTTCAGGAAACAATGGCAAAGACCCAGGAGTATAATAAGGAGGTGTTTGACAGGAGGAGGAGAGGAGAACTTGACTTGGCACCGGGAGACCAAGTCTGGCTGTCCACCTTGAATCTAAGATTAGCCTGCCCGTTCAAGAAACTAGGTCCTAAGTTTGTGGGTCCCTTCCAGATACTCAGAAGGATTAATGAAGTGGCCTACGAATTAAAATTACCTGCTTCTTTTTGGATCCACCCAGTCTTCCATGTGGCACTGCTCAAGCCCACAGTTCCGGACCCCTTCACCAACCGGAATGTCGGTCCCCCTAAGCCGGTGCTTGTTAACGGCGAAGAGGAGTTCGAGGTGGAATCTATCCTGGATTGTCGGAAGAGACGTAACCAGGTACAATACCTGGTAAAGTGGAAGGGCTACGGTCCGGAAGAAAATTCCTGGGAACCAGAAGCCAACATTCACGCTCAGAGACTGGTCCAGGCCTTTAAAAGGGCGCACCCAAGAAGGTTGGCACAGTTGGGCATCCGGAGGCTGCCCGTAGGGGGGGGGCAATGTCATGGTGGAAGATCCAGCCAATCCCGACGCACGCGCGCTGGCCGTGTGCGCAGCGCTTGTGCCCGTGCGTGTGACGCGCGTGGCGGGTGCGCGCGCGCACGCTGACACTGTTTTGGCACCAAGGAATGCCATTTAAGCTGTCTGGTCCTGGTGCATCTTGCTGACCAGTCTACAGCGTTTCCTGAAAGAACCTGCATCTGCTACCTGCCTGACCTCTGTTTATCTGACCCGGCTTCCCGTGACCTACCTCTGCCTGCAGCCTGCCCTTGACCTCAGCTTGACCTGACCACCGATTCTGCTTAACCCCCTGGTTCTGCTATCTGCTATCTGCCTGTTTGACCCGGTCTGGACTTGATTAACCCCTTCGGATCCGTTCCAGTTTCCTGATCTGCCATCTGATCCAGTGTGTGCCAACCCCTGGGGCTCTTACACAGCAAGCGCTACAACACCGTTCCTGTGTTCTGTGGTTTCCTGCCAGGACCCCGCCAGGACCTGTCTCCTTCCTCTTCCGGTCCGCCACCAGCTACCACTAGGCGCTTGTGCCCCTCTTGACTCTGGTCCCCCTGTCTGCTCTATCAGGGACTCCTCGGTCAGAGGCTTACGAGAGGCCGCTCCCTGCACGTTGGACTCCACAACCAGGTACGTGACAGATACTCTGCAAGATACTTTTCTTCTATTGTGCTATTCAAAAAACATCCATTTAGGGTAAAAAAAAAAAATGCAGTGTTTCCTCCATATCTGTACGTGTGAAATAAACACTTTAGCTAGTGTTCTTCTATTGTGCTATTCAAAAAACACCCATTTAGGGCAACAAAAAAATATTTTGCATTGTTTCCTCCAGTGTTTGCCGTGTTTCCTCCATATCTGTACGTGTGAAAATTAACACTTTAGCTAGTGTTCTTCTATTATGCTATTCAAAAAACACCCATTTAGGGCAAAAATATATATTTTGCAGTGTTTCCTCCAGTGTTTGCAGTGTTTCCTCCATATCTGTACGTGTGAGATAAACACTTTAGCTACTGTTCTTCTATTGTGCTATTCAAAAAACACCCATTTATGGGCAAATCATTTTTTGTTGGTGCGTTTCCTGCATATCTGTACGTGTGAGATACACACTTTCGATACTGTTTTTCTATTGTGCTATTCCAAAAAATTTATTTAGGGCAAATCATTTTTTTTTGGTGCGTTTCCTGCATATCTGTATGTGTGAGGCGGCGTACACACATCCGAGAACCTCGTCGGGCTAAACCCATCGTTCCGCCTGACGAGGTTCCCGATGAGCGGTCGAAAAAGCTCGTCGAGCCAAAGTCCTCATTGAACAACGAGGAAAAAGAGAGCGTGCTCTCTTTTTTGGCTCGACGAGCTTCCCGACGGGACGCTCGTCGGAAGTGTACACACGATCGAGAACCTCGGCAGAATATGTCTCCCAGCGAGCTTCTCGCTGGATTCTGACGAGAAGCTCGGGCGTGTGTATGCCGCCTGAGATACACCCTGTAGATACTGTTCTTCTATTGTGCTATTCAAAAAACACCCATTTAGGGCAAGATCCTACATTTGAGAAATATGAGGAGAACGTCAAATAAGGAACGTGGCCATGGTCGTGGTGCTGCTGGTGGAGCTCCTGTTGCAGGGAGAAGACGTGGTCGATCTGAGCCAGCTACACGCACAAGTGAAACACCTTCCTCAGGTGCGAGTAGGCGACAGAGCCTGCAGCGGTATTTGGTCGGGCCTAATCTGGCTCTACGAATGTTGAGGCCAGGAGCAGTACAGGCGATAGTAGATTGGGTTGCTGACAGTGCCTCCAGTTCCTTCACATTGTCTCCCAACCAGTCTTGTGCTGAAAGATCAGAGTTAGCACCTGCAGCCGATGTCCATCAGTCTTTCACCTCACCCCCTTGCAAATCAGCCAAGCAGTCTGAGCCCCAAATCATGCAGCAGTCTCTTCTGATTTTTGATGACTCTAATAGCAGGGTTTCCCAGGGCCATCCACCTAGCCCTGCCCCAGAAGTGGAAGAGATTGAGTGCACCGATGCCCAACCACTTATGTTTCAAGATGAGTACATAGGAGGACCATCGCAGCATGTCTCGGATGATGAAGAAACACAGTTGCCAACCGCTGCTGTTTTCGCAATTGTGCAGACCGACAAGGAAGGCAGGGGTGAAGACTGGGTGGAAGATGATGTGGAGGACGATGAGCAACAGACCAATGAGGGGTTGGCGGCAGTGAGCCTCAAGCCGGACCTGGTGGTGTGCGATAATGGGCGAAATCTCGTAGCAGCTCTGGGCCTAGCCGGTTTGACGCACATCCCTTGCCTGGCGCATGTGCTTAATTTGGTGGTGCAGAGGTTCTTTAAAACTTACCCCGATATGCCACAGCTGCCGGGCCGTCTGTGCGCACTTTCGGCGTTCTCACCCTGCTGCTTGCCTGTCAGCGCTGCAGCGTAACTTCGGCCTTCCCGCTCACCGCCTCATATATGATGTGCCCACAAGATGGAACTCCACCTTGCACATGCTGGCCAGACTGTGCGAGCAGCAGCAGGCGATAGTGGAGGTTCAGCTGCATTACGCACGCGTGAGTTGCTCCGTGGAACAGAATCACTTCACCACCAATAACTGGGCCTCCATGCGAGACCTGTGTACCTTGTTGCTCTGTTTCGAGTACTCCACCAACATGGCCAGTGCCGATGACGCCGTTCTTAGCGTTACTATCCCAGTTCTATGCCTCCTTAAAAAAACGCTCCGGGCGATGATGGAAGGGGATGTGGCACAGGAGGAGGAGGAGGAGGAATTCGGGATAATTTCCAAGGCTTTCAGGGCAGTCATTCACAAGTGGCTCTGAGGGTGTGTTCTTGCACCAACAAACGCCAGGTCCACAATTGTCCAGCAAGGGCACAGTTCTGGAGGATGACAAGGTGGAGGATGAGGAGGAGGAGATGGAGGAGGAGGAGGAACCATGTTCACAGCAGGGTGGCACCCAGACCAGCTCATGGCCATCACTGGTGCGTGGCTGGGGGGATACAGAGGACACAAACGATACACCTCCCACAGAGGACAGCTTTTCGTTGCCTCTGAGCAGCCTGGCACACATGGGCCATTACATGCTGCAGTGTCTCCGCAACGAACGCAGTGTTGCCCACATTTTAACAGGTGCTGATTACTGGGTGGCCACGCTGCTGGATCCCCGTTACAAGGACAATGTACCGTCCTTAATTCCCTCAATGGAGCGTGATCGCAAGATGCGCGAGTACAAGCGCACGCTGGTTGACGTGCTGCTGGTGGAATTCCCACCTGACAGCAGGGGCACAGTGGAAGCACAAGGCGTAGGCAGAGGAGGAGGAAGAGGTCGCCAACGCAGCCAGGGCACCGCCAGTACCTCAGAAGGCATGGTTAGCATGGCCGAAATGTGGAAAAGCTTTGTCAGCACGCCACAACAAACAGCACCACCAGCTAATATGGAACGTTTTAGCAGGAGGCAGCTTTTCACCAACATGATGGAGCAGTATGTGTGCACACGCCTACACATACTGAAACTTCTGGGTCTCCTAATTGGGCACATGGCCTGAGCTTGCCCTTTACGCCTTGGAGGTGCTGGCCTGCCCTGCAGCCAGTGTATTATCTGAACGTGTATTTAGCACAGCAGGGGGCATTATCACAGACAAGCGCAGCCGCCTGTCCAGAGCCAATGTGGACAAGCTCACGTTAATTAAAATGAACCAGGCATGGATCCCACAGGACTTGTCTGTACCTTGTGCAGAATAGACACGTATACCGGCCTTACCCAGCCATTCTTGTATTTCTGATCTTTCTCACTCTTTTGGGGTGTACCCTAATTTAAAAAAATAATTAATTAAAACCAAAAACCTGTATTGGCTACCTCTTCCTCCTCCACAGCCTCTTCCACCTACACCGCCACATCCACCGCCACCACAACCTCCTACTCCATAAGGACCTCGTCCTCCTAGGTCAAAATGTATTTTTATTTTTTTATGTATTTTATGTTATTTTAAGTTAATTCTCTATCCACATTTGTTTGCAGAGTACTTGCCATGCTCTTACCATCATTTTGCTGCCATTGTCAGCTCTCTAGCCCCTTCCATTACTGTTTCAGAGACATTTTAGTAGTCAAAAATTCGGGTCCCCATGGACTTCAATGGGGTTCGTTGTCAAGTTCGGGTCCTAAACCTGGACTTTTTTCCGAACTTTGGCCGAACCGGTCGAAACCGAACATCCAGGTGTCCGCTCAACTCTAGTCGCTAACTTTTTGCATCATCTCCATCCAGCTGATTTTCAAGATCCTCCTGTTTATTAAAAGAGCTGCCTACGCTGTATTTTGCTTTATTGTTCACCCAATAAAGACTCTTTGTGGAATGAAAAAAAAAAAGAGCTGAGCTTGTTTACTTTCAAAGTTAATTTCAGTTTATCTTGGTGAATTAGATAAAACAAAGCGAAAATGTGAATACCTAATTAAGTACAAAAGAATCTGAAAAACAGGATTTTTTGCGTGCACATGATTGGATGATTGTAGGCACCTAATTTGACCAAGCTAAAAACTCTCTTTACAAAGAGAAAATGCACTTAGCTCTGTGAGGTACAAGTGTTAACTTCCGTTATCCAATCATGTGCTCTAGAGGTCTTAGAAAGATTAGAAGTGGAGGACCCCTCCTCTGAAGCAGACCTGCCCAATATCCCCCTGAGAAAATTTTCTTAGGCTGTGTACACACGATCGGTCCAACCCGATGAGAATGGTCCGACGGACCGTTTTCATCGGTTCACCGCTGAAGTGGCCTCATGGTCTGATGTGCGTACACACTATCAGTCCAAACTCTGATCGGGTCAGAACGCGGTGACGTAGAACACAACAACGTGCTGAAAAAACGAAGTTCAATGCTTCCAAGCATGCGTCGACTTGATTCTGAGCATGCGCGGGTTTTTGGACCGATGCTTTTGCGTACTAACCATCGGTTTGGCCCGATGGTCAGGCATCCATCTGTCCGATTTTAAAGCAAGTTTTAAAACTTTGGTCCGACGGACGACGGTCCGATGGGCTGTACACACGATTGGTTTGGACCGATGAAACTGGCCTTAAGGCCAGTTTCATCAGTCCAAACCGATCGTCTGTACATGCTCTTAGTGCTCAGATGATGGCCCCAATTAGACCCCAGCCAAGGAGCAGATGAGTGTTAAATGGTCAGTTACAACAGTCAAGGGCGGGAGTGTGTTTCCCACATTTTGCTGTCAATCATGACCTGTTGTACAGAGCTAGCAAAGAGAATAATGAAAAAGTAAACAACTGAGGACACCTCAGCATCTAGGGTGCAGAATATTATATTTGGTCCATCTTTTGGGGTCATCTTGGAGCTCCTAAATCTCAGGAACAGGTTTAGCAATGGTTTGATTGGCTTAGAGCAGGGGTGTTGAACTCAATTTAATTGAGGCCTGCATCAACATTATGGATGCCCTCAAAAGGCCGGTTGTATCTACAAGACTATATACATTTATCCAGGGATTTTTATTTTCTCATAATAGGAATAGGTGTAGAAACTCAACCCCCCCCCCCCCCCTCCAACCGGTCTGAATTAAATTGTGGATGTGGCTAAATTACACTAACAGTGGGAGGATCTTAAAGGGGCAATAAATACCAGGAAATATGTATATAAGGTGAAACAATGAAGACAAATGTGCAATACAATGTTGGAACCAATTAAAATAATTGGTATAGCATAAAACGTGTCCTTGATTGGCCAATAAGTGAAGTCCTTAGAATCCAAAGGAAAAATTGAAGAGATAAAAGGAATTTAAGGAAGAAATTCTTCAAAGAAAATCCAAAATTCCTCCACCAGGCAAATTAAATCACCCTAATCGTGCTCAAAGATAAGGATCCGCTTACCAGATGGTCATGACCTCTTACCCAAAAGAAGGTCAATCTCGCTTCATGCAGGATTATGCCTGCATACATTGGAAGAGCTTCTTCACCACCAAGCAAAATAAATTTCACTCCATCGAATGATACATGGAATAAATGAACAAAGAAAATGCTCCCAACAAACTGGGGGCCAATTCGCACACTCGGCGTCTGTCCCAGAGACGTACCACGAGCAGGTACAACGAGTTGGCGAACGCGGATTACATCCCCACAGCCACGGTCTTCTGAGGATCAACTGCTCCTCCAACACATCACAGCGAGGCCGCCCCACGCGAGTGTGCGAATTGGCCCCCAGTTTGTTGATTGCTTGCAGCCTCAGTGCCGGGATAGGGCACCATTTTTTGTAAGTAGCCATTTGGCTTGTTTTTGTTTTATTCCAATTTTAAAATAAATTGATCGCGCTATGGGAGCATTTTCTTTGTTCATTTATTCCATGTATCATTCGATGGAGTGAAATTTATTTTGCTTGGTGGTGAAGAAGCTCTTCCAATGTATGCAGGCATAATCCTGCATGAAGCGAGATTGACCTTCTTTTGGGTAAGAGGTCATGACCATCTGGTAAGCGGATCCTTATCTTTGAGCACGATTAGGGTGATTTAATTTGCCTGGTGGAGGAATTTTGGATTTTCTTTGAAGAATTTCTTCCTTAAATTCCTTTTATCTCTTCAATTTTTCCTTTGGATTCTAAGGACTTCACTTATTGGCCAATCAAGGACACGTTTTATGCTATACCAATTATTTTAATTGGTTCCAACATTGTATTGCACATTTGTCTTCATTGTTTCACCTTATATACATATTTCCAGGTTTATCAATACTTCCTATGATCGCTATGCGACTTTCGTAGCGTGTTTATAGTATTATCACCTTGCACTTTAGCGCCCTCCATTTTTTCTTATATCACTTTGTCCATTAGTTTAACTAATTGTCACTTGAGGTGCTGCTTGATATATTTATATGTGTGTTAATAATTTTCACTATATATATATATTTTTATAAACTGTTCACAGTTCACTACTATATCGAGCTATTGGCGCGGAATTTTCCTTTTTTTACACAATAAATACCAGGAGTGTGTTTAGTGCAGAGTTCAGGGGGTGCCCTATGCACAGAGTGAGGTTTCAGGGAAGTGCTATGTACAGTGCAGAGTTCAGAGGTGCACTATAGGGTTGTCCCGATACCACTTTTTTAGGACCGAGTACAAGTACCGATACTTTTTTACATGTACTCGCCGATACCGAATACCGATACTTTTTTTAAATGTCATGTGACAGTTTTCAAACCACAATACAGACTAATGATATTTTCTTTAGAATTATGAATAACTCTAACTCAAGACATTGTAAAAGAATAAAAATGAGTAAAAATGAATAAAAATGTTTTATTTGCTTGTCACGGAATTGTTAAAAAACTCAAAGAATTTTCTCAAAACATGTTAATAAATACAGAAAAAGTATTCTATTCAGGCATCGGCAGCATTTGTGCGAGTACAAGTACTCCTGCAAATACTTGGTATCGGTCCCGATACCGATACTAGTATCGGTATCTGGACAACCCTAGTGCTCTATATGCATAATGCAGGGTTCAAGGGTGCGCTATGTACATATTGCAGAGTTTAGAGGTGCACTACATGCATAATGCAGAGTTCAGAGGTGTGCTACATACCAGTGCAGTGTTTAGGGGTGTGCTATGTAACATAGTTACATAGTAGGTGAGGTTGAAAAAGACACAAGTCCATCCAGTTCAACCTGTGTGTGTGTTCATGTACCGAGTGCAGGGTTGAGTGCGCTACAAATAGAGTGCAGGGTTTAGGTGTGCTAGAGTGTGTTATGTATTAATTTAGCAATGTATTTTGAAAGACAGGAAGCTAATGTCTGATGTCTTAAGAGTTAATGTCTGATGTAAGTAAAGAAATCAGACGATAAGAGTTTTAAAGGGGACCCCCTACGTCATTTTTTTTAATTGATGCAGGGTTACCCTTAATATCCATACCAGACCCGAAGGGCTTGATATGGAATTTGGGGGGACCCCCACGCATTTTTAATTTTATTTTGGTTCCGGGTACCCCTTAATATTCATACCAGACCCAAAAAGCCCGGTAAATGGACTGGGGGGGGGGGGGGGGACCCATACCGTTTTTTTTTCAATGACTTTTATCTGTATTGCCAGGACCGACAATTCATTTTAGCCGCGAGTAGTTTAAAATTACTTTTTTTCCTTTAGAAATGTAATTTTGTGCAGAGACTGTTATAAAGATGGGAAACATGCGCTACTTTACAGGAATACTATAGACACCCCCAGGTACGAATTTTTAAGGAATACTTCACATTTATTTATTCACTTTAAGCCTTATTAAAATCCCTGCTCCTGAAAAAAAGTTTTTAAAACTTTTTTTTGCATTAATACAGTGCCCAAACACTTTTTATGACAATAACTTGCATATTCATCTTTAAAATGAGCACTTTTGATTTTTCATGTTTGTGTCTCATAGACTTTAATGGTGTGCGCGTGTTAGAACACATTTTTTGCTTGTTCGTATGTTCTGCTACGAACTGAACTGGGGGTATTCGGCTCACCCCTAATTTGGAGTAGTGGTTGCTTTTTTATTCGAGGAGAGTGGCATCTCTAATACAAAAGTTGATGGTCTCTGAGCCTTTGCTGTAATAGCTAGAAGGTTCCCTGTACCTTCCCCTTTCTCAAAATATGATTTCTGAAGAAAAAAATGTTTTTGCTCTGCTTTCAGCAATGCCACAGAGGCATACCTTTGTTGGCTTTGTAGCCAATTTAAATGAGTTTCAGTATTAGTAATGTAGCATTACCCCCGTAGGAGCTGCTGGATGTTTGGGCGGAAAATTATATCATTGCTCCTCCGAATTCCTAACGAGTGATGTGCATTACATATAGTAGAAGTAAAAGAATGTCCACGACAGGTGCTCTTTGCTGTGCTCTTTATTACCCAGCCGGGTAAAAACAGTAAACTTGTGGTGAGGAAAGTAAAATTGAAGAAGAACCGAGAATGGCAGATTCAGGCGTGATGATAGGGAAACAGTCCTGCTCCCAAGCGTAACACTTCTTTGCGCCACTCCTGCCGGAGTGGGTTTAGTGTACCCGGACAGGCCTCTTTCACTGACCTGGCAGCCGGAGTATCACTCTGACAATTGTAGGATAAAGTCTCTGCTACAGACCCTCCTTGATGAACTTAAGGAAAAGTCTCTGCCACAGACCCTCCTCGGTGAGCCTCAGAAAGATACCTCTGCCACAAGCCCTCTCTGGATTGAATTCTTGGAGATATCCCTCCTTAGATGAGTTACGCTTGGGTCTCCTTCAACTTGTCGCCCAGGTACCGATGGACAGATGATCAATCCCTCAGTGTCCAGCTACCTCGATCCACGGTGGTTTGTCCAGGCCCTTTTGGACCGCCAGCCTCTCAATGGCGCTCCCCAGACTGACTCCCCAACGAACAGCAGTACAGCTTGGGATCCTCAAAGGTGGGAACCCAATCACTCACTGGGTCCCTGTCGCTGTTCAGATGCTCCGGGCCAGCATGGCCCCGGAACCAGGAACACCGCGTGGCACGCACGTCCCGGCCAGGTAGGCCATAACACCCGGGCGCCGTGATGTGGCCACCCTAAAGGTGGGTGCCACACTGGACGAAGAAGACCCAGAACTAATGGCGTCTGTCTCATAAATACCCCTCTCCAGCATGCACAGCATGGTCAAACCCTCCTGATTGGCTGCTGGGAAAGAGCACCCAAACCTTGACTCCACTGCTGCCACCTGCAGCACCGGGGCTGGAAGAACACCCCAGTGTAGCAGAATGAGTCCACAGCACAGCCAAGCTGAGACAGAGACCCTGCTTTGCACTTAACAATCTGGATCAGAGTCTAACTACACTCTGATCTACCCTTAAATTTAACTAGCACCAGTACTATAAAGTACACAGGCGCTACAGTAACATAGTGACGTTCAGCCTGTAACATCTTATCAGCTAGTAACATTGTTTCATTTTAGAGATCAGGGAGATAAGAAGACCTTGCAAATAGGCCTTCAATGAGTCCCAATGGGCCTGGGGCAATTCCTCATTGGCCCCCTTATAAATTGGGCACTGGCTTATAGTCTTCACCAGAAGCATATGTGGCAGGGTGTGAGGAAGTGACTTTACGGAGAAGCTGTCATAAAGAGACCAGGACATAAAAGGATGGATACAAAGGAAGACTATCATGCTGGTCACATGTCATTTTCAAATGTACTGACAAGCAAGTCTATGCAATAGACTAAAGGGAAACAATCAAAGCAAAAAAAAGTATCAATGAGTACAGAAATCCGAGTCCCCACAGAGATCAGTTGTCTGGATTGTAGACTCTCATACATTGTTCTAGGGAGCATTAAATACTCAGATGACCCCAGGCACAGCGTCAGAAGATTGTGACTACGCACCTTTGATTAAGTTGATTGCATGTTTCCAAGTGATGGAAAAAGTCAATAAAAATACAATGCATTTTCTGATTTATTAAAGGACAAGTATATACTATTTTCGGCAAGCATATATTTTGAATCAACATTGTGACATAGATTTTAAAGTGATGTAAACTAGAATTACATTTAGGTTGCTAAAGGATTGTATATCCTTATTGCATTTTTTTTTGCATCTCAGTGCTGCTGATCTTCTGAAGCCTCTATGCAGTCTATGAGCGTTGCTCGGGATGGTTTTCTTATATTGATTAATTATTGAATAGAGATGATTGAATCTGCCCAGGCTTGATTTGTGGGTGGTTGAATCCTACTTGAAGTTGCCAAATCCAAACTTAGCAAGCCACTGCAAAAAAAAAAAAAGGCATGAGGAGGTGAGTATTGCCATTGAGGACATTTGACAAACAAAATAAAATTGTGGCAGTAATACACTATACTCTTGTGGCAGTATTACACTATACTATTTTGGCAGTATTACACTATACTCTTGTGGCAGTATTACACTATACTCTTGTGGCAGTATTACACTATACTATTTTGGCATTATTACACTATACTCTTGTGGCAGTATTAAAAAAACAATGTGCAGTACGGCAGGGAGAGGGTCCTTTGAATGCACTTTTGAGGGAGACAGTAAAACACCAATCGTTGAAATTATGTTCTTGGGAGAATACTATAACCCCTTCACGACGCCAGAATGCTGTCAGCAATCAGCTGTGTCGAGAGAGTGTGCCCTGCGGCTCCCAACAGTTACCAGCAGCTAACAGAAAGCTCCCACTCTCTACTTACGATCGGGAGCTTTCTGATCATGTGGCCACTGTGATAGCCAATCACGGTTGTCACCTGATCAGAAACCCCACCCCCACCTCCCGGAATCAGAAATAATAAACATGTTTATACTTATCTTCTCTGTGCAATGGTATTGCACAGAACTGCTTCTTACCTCTTCTTCTGGGGCAACCCACTGGCACTCTCTCTGCTATGCCTCTCCTGTGTCTGTCCCCATAGCAATCCACTTGTTATTGCGGCAGATGGTACAAAAAAAATGCCACTGCCCCCACCTATAACTGGCCTTTGCTGCAAGGAGCATTGGAGCCCAACATATGTAAAAAAAGGCCAAGGAAAAATCCAAGCTCTACTTACCGATCAGCCTGCGACATACCAAATTATAAACCCTATCTAACAGTAGTGTTGCTCACGAATATTCGCATTGCGAATATTCGCTACGAATATTGCATATTCGAGTATTCGCGAATAACTCGAATATTGCGGCGAATATTCGCTATGGCGAATATTCGTATTTTTTCAAATTTATTTTTAAAACAGATCACATCCTAGTGATCTCCATCGACGTCTAAAAGCATTGCTGGTATGATTAGAGAGAGACCCTGGGCCGAGTAGCTGATGCGATTATTTTATTTTGCCGAAAATTCGCATTGCGAATTTTCGGCAACATAAAATAATCGCATCAGCTACTCGGCCCTTCTTTTGCATCAGAGCCAATCAGAATAACTCGAATATTCGGCAAAAGTAATATTGCGCGATATTCCCTTTGCCGAATATTCGAGTTATTCTGATTGGCTCTGATGCAAAAGAAGGGCGGAGAAGATAATCGCGCAATATTCCTTTTGCCGAATATTCAAGTTATTCTGATTGGCTCTGATGCAAAAGAAGGGCGCATCAGAGCCAATCAGAATAACTCGAATATTCGGCAAAAGGAATATTGCGCGATTATCTTCTCCGCCCTTCTTTTGCATCAGAGCCAATCAGAATAACCCGAATATTCGGCAAAAGGAATATTGCGCGATATTCCTTTTGCCGAGTATTCGAGTTATTCTGATTGGCTCTGATGCAAAAGAAGGGCAGAGAAGATAATCGTAATCGCGCAATATTCCTTTTGCCGAATATTCGAGTTATTCTGATTGGCTCTGATGCAAAAGAAGGGCGGAGAAGATAATCGCGCAATATTCCTTTTGCCGAATATTCAAGTTATTCTGATTGGCTCTGATGCAAAAGAAGGGCGGAGAAGATAATTGCGCAATAGGAATATTGAGCAATTATCTTCTCCGCCCTTCTTTTGCCCCCTTATTCTCCTTTCTTTTAAGTAGAGTTAGTGTAGAGTTAGTGTTTAGTGCATATTAGTTTAGTAATACAGGAAATGATCTCCGTTTATGAGAATTTCGCAATCATTTTCGCATTAGCGAAATTTCGCATTAGCGAAATTTCGCAAAATTGTTTTTGGATTAAATATCACGAATATTCGATATTAGCGAATATTCGCGAATATTCTTCTATATATTCGCGCAATATCGCGAAATCGAATATGGCGTATTCTGCTCAACACTATCTAACAGTATGTATTAAAAACACACATTTGCAAATACATGTGTAAGCTACAAGCCCCCGGCACCCTGTTACCCGTAGTTCCTACCTCTAACTATTAAGAGGCTCCACAGTGGAAGCACATGCATTCTGATGGATAGATAGACGGCAGATGGGCTGGAGAGAACCCACTCCTCCTTAAAGGTAAAGGGGCACACTGAACACCCAGCACATAACATATGGCTGCATAGGTGTCAGTGCGTTGCCTTATCAATATATCTACAGTACAACAAGTTACCCACTGCCCCACCCGATAACTGGCCTTTGCAGCAAGAAACATTGAAGGCAATGTATGTAAAAAAAAGGCCAAGGAAAAATTCCAAGCACGTCCCTCCCGAGCTGGGCTGTGTGTGTCCATAGACACACAGTGCTGCATGGCAACACACCTCCACTCCCTTCTCATTGGCTTTGACTGATAGCAGAAGGAGTCAATGGCTCCCGCTGTTCTCTGAAAAGCCTATGAGACCAGGAAGAGGGAGAGAAGACCTGCATCCGGAAATAGAGCTGAATCAATACAGGAGTTAGGAATTTAGGGAGGGGTGGAACACACAGTGGAATGTTTTTTATCTTAAAGTGGATGTAAACCCACTTTCATCCTTTCTAAACTACTGCCATAGTGCTGATCTATAAGGATATAGATGCCTCCTGCATGTATCCTTACCTGTCAAATGTCTCCCCTCTGTCTGTTATAAGAACTGAAAAACTGCAGATTCTGGAGCTCTGTGGGTGGAGTTGTGATGTCAGTAGACTCCCCACCCACCTCCTGAGCATTCCTTACACTAAATTCTGCTATGATCACTAACATCCAGTCAAGATCCAGAAAAGTAACCACATGACTTCAGAAAAGGAGTGGGGGTGGAAATTAAAAAATAATGCCTGTCTCCAGGCTAGTGCATGAGATATGTAAACAACCTGTCATTCACAGCAAGGGGGCAGAACAGACTAAGGTTTTTCTAGGTAAATCCGTTTTAGTTCACTGAACAATACATTTCTCACATTTCTCAGAGCTGGATAAACTCTGTGTGGCAATGCTGGGCACAGATGATAGGAAATATTATACTGTACATTGTGACATAAAGAAAAAAAAAACGGGTTTACATCCACTTTAATGCAGAGAATGCATTAAGGTTAAAAAAAAATAAAAAATAAAAAACACCTTTAGACTTTATAACCACTTTAAGGTGGAGGAACCCTTGAAATAGCTGGTCTCAAGGAACTCCTGCTAATAAATACTATATCTACAGATCATCGTACATTAGTGTGATGGTCACTTGGAAGAATAGTCCTTAAATTTGTGGTTACTGGAAACATTTCCTCATTACCAATAGATAAAAAGTACATTTTCCACAGTGGTTAATTATCTGAAGGGCAGACATTGCTCATTGCTCGAGGAATCCCTAAGCAACCTCTAATGAAAGCCTGAGAAAAGCCGATCTAGAGTCAGAGCAAGGGCAGCCTTTTCTGTCTCTAAGCAGTCATGCTATACAGCCGCAGTACAGGAATGAGGGACTGTAGCTGAGTGGCTGACAAAGCCCTTTCCTTCCTCCTTCTCCCAGCCACTGACCAGACAGTTGTCTGCAATTGCTACTAAAGCATCCTTGTCTTCCTCATCCCCCTCTTCTGATAATTTCGGAATAGCACCACAAACTGGCATCAAGGAGTTGGGTACTAAAGGCACAAGGAATGACAACTCTGCACTACAGAGGAGCACCTCTGAGACAAGTCAACAGCAAAAAGACTTGCACCCCTCCACCCCAATCCTCACTTTCAATAATCACCCACCCGACCCACACACACAACATTCTCCTGTTGCACCAGCGGCCTCCAAAGGAGGGAGAAAAGACTCACAAGAGATTTTAGAAGTTTAGGATATGCCATGTTAAGTGGGGAAGATCGTCATAAGGTCATGTTTAGGGAGTCAAGCAAAGGCATTCTCCTAAATCAACCCAACCATCTCCATCAGTACCCTATCCAATGCAGATCTTCTGCAGCTGCATTAAGATTATGTTCCCAATAAATCTCACTGCTTAACACCTTAATGGTAGCTTGGCAAAACTGCTTTCATTGTAGCTCATGGAATTCACCCATTCTACAAGCCTATGACTGGTGCTATATCACAGTGACAGGTACCCTGTTGTCATTATTTTACCCAGATGGCCATTCCTCCTCTCCCCCAGCATGTGAAATGTAAAGTGTCTGTGTTGCTGGACCACTTTCCAGTGGCAGGGTACACATGGACCACTTTTCAGTGGCAGGGTACACATGGATCACTGTTCAGTGGCAGGGTACACATGACCACAGATACATGGTCCAGGGACCCGCCAAACAGTGGATCAACATTCTAGTTACTCAATATGCATTCAAGGTACCAGCTTACAATGCTACATGTATGTTAGAGTGCTAAATGTAAACAAAGTTTTTTGTATAAGTGGTACCTTCGTCGCATCAAAATATAGGTAGGAAATTGGAGAGAGGCTAAAATGAACTTTTATGGTACCGTATGTTTAACTGATTACCAGTCAGGAGTTAAAAATTACAAAAGGATTTTATTACAAAATAGAAAAATGTATTTACATATTGTGACAGGAAGTCAGGTAAATCTGTGGGTGTTGTCACAGACGGGAGATACATTTCTGCCTTGTTTAGACAATACACCAATTACTACCAGGTGTCGACTGCAGAAGTAGCCAGAAAGGTTTAGGATGAGGCAATTAAGGCCTCTATAAGTCATCCAAAAGATGACTACTGATTGCTGCATCCTGAGGCTTTTTGAGTTAAGGAGAGCAGTGAGGTGAGAAAGACTTCCGAAAGAGGTGAGGTGGTGTTGGTGTGGCCAGGGTTTATTTAATTTTTTGTTTTGTTTATGCTGTTTTGATGCTTGCACTTGTATCCAGCAATATGGAAGAATAAACCATATCCTTTGTTTTCAACCATCCTCAACTGCCTTTCTGTATAGTTCAGCGTGTAGTGAACCCATCCAGGGGGTCACACACACCCGCTACCGAGCTAATCCCTCACAATATTTATGGAATAAAAATATTTTTGTGACAACCATGAAGTAACTAATTATTTAACATCCTATTGTTACCAGTAGAACATCAAACTATCCATAGTATATTGTATAAAGTGCTCTACATGTTTTGCGTTTTTTTCGTATTATCCGCTTCCTCAGAAGCTTTGCACAAATATATATTTTTTTGTCAGATGGTACATACATGGATTTTGTCACATGACTACAAATTAAAAAAAAGAGAACATGTATTGATATTGTTTTTACAATTTGGATATAGACAATTCTATTTTTCATATAAACGGCATCTATTTCATGAGCCTTCCCCAATCCCGCCCAAAAGTCTCACCATGAGGGGCTGCGCCACAAAGAAAATCAGGGGACCAGATCAAGATGGTGACCTGCCCCGGAGGACACAGTGGCTCTTAGGGTGACATCACATCCAATGGTTTATTCTAAATAAAAAATGTATATATTGATACACATATCAATTAGCTATTCCAAGTATGTATGTGAAAAATAAAATTTAGTCGATTAGGAAAAAAATATATACCTTAAAAGAAAAAAGTCAGGGGGGTGTAATGCACAGTGTAGGGTTCAAGAGAGTGGAACATTTCCGTCTGCAAGCAATGTTCCCCTCTCGTCAAAAATCTTTGCCCCTCCCCCGAAAACTCCCAGCACAAATCCTCTCCACCCTCAGAACAAATTCTAGTCCACCCCCCAAAACCTCCCTCAAAGTACAAATCTCCCAATCCACCCACCACCACAAATCCTCTTTTTCCTCATCCCCACTCCCAGAACAAACCTTATTCCTTCCCAAATTCCTCCTGCCGACACAAATGACCTCCTCCCTCTTAGCACACATCCATCCCTTCTGAGGCCGCGTACACACAATCGAAACCGATGAAAACGGACTGAAGGACCGGTTCATCGGTCCAAACCGATCATGTGTGGGCCCCATCGGTCAGTTATCCTTCGGTCAAAAAAAAGAAAACTTGCTATAAATTTTGACCGATGGTGTAATGCACAGTGTAGGGTTCAGGAGAGTGCAACATTTCCGTCTGCAAGCAATGTTCCCCTCTCGTCAAAAATCTTTGCCCCCCCCCCCCCCCAATACTCCCAGCACAAATCCTCTCCACCCTCAGAACAAATTCTAGTCCACCCCCCAAAACCTCCCTCAAAGCACAAATCTCCCAATCGCCCCACCAGCACAAATCCTCCTTTTCCTTATCCCCACTCCCAGAACAAGCCTTATTCCTTCCCAAATTCCTCCTGCCGACACAAATTACCTCCTCCCTCTTAGCACACATCCATCCCTTCTAAGGCCGCGTACACACAATCGAAACCGATGAAAACCGACTGAAGGACCGTTTCATCGGTCCAAACCAATCGTGTGTGGGCCCCATCAGTCAGTTATACTTCAGTCAAAAAAAAGAGAACTTGCTATAAAATTTGACCGATGGACGCCTGACCGATGGGTCAAAACCGATCATTAGTATGCAACAGCATCGGTTAAAAGGCCGAGCATGCTCAGAATCAAGTCGACGCATGCTTGAAAGCATTGAACTTTGTTTTTTTCAGCACGTCGTTGTCTTAAAACACGTAAACGTCACTGTGTTCTTACACAATCGTTTTTTTTTAACTGATGGTGTGTAGGCACATCAGACCATCAGTCAGCGGTTCTTAGGACCGTTCTCATCGGATGGACTGATCGTGTGTACGCGGCCGAATACAATCCTCCCCCCAAAACCACCTCACAGCACAAATACTCCCCCCCTCCCAGCACAAATCACCTCCACCCCGTCTAATTTCCCCTCCCAGGACCACACCCCTGCCCTTTCCTATCCCAGTACACATCCTCTCCCTTGAATTGCCCCCTCCAAAACCAAAACTCCTTTCCCCCTTAGCACAAATCTTCCCTTTCAGATTCCTTCTCCCAGCAAAAATTCTTTCCCCCTTTTATCATAAATCCCCCCTCCCAAATCCACCTTCTAGTACAAATCCTGCCCCCTGCCAGCACAAATCATCTCCCTACTTCTAGGACAGATCCTTGACCCCCCCCCCCCCAATATCCTCCTCCTAGCACAAATCTGACTTCTAGTAAAAATGCTCTTCTCTCCCCAAATCCCCCCTCCCGCGAATCGTCAGCCTATTCAAATATGGTGATAGCACGCATACGTTAATGCAACGCACAGCGCAAATAGGCCCTAGAGTGAATTAGGAGAACTTTTTGATCATAGTACAGCTGCAATATGATGGATACTGGTTACTCTATCAGACCTGATAATAAGCTCCATGTAAGTATATGGGCAGGCAGATCTTAGCTGCCATGCATCCATTTACATCCACTTACCTCCAAGTCTGTTCAGGTCCTGACAAAAAAACTGAAGTTGACTGCATTCTTTTTCATTTTTTCAGACTTAATTGTGATGAATTGGCAGTAGATCATTTACATGCAGGTAGGTGCCCATAAGGTTGCCTCTTTTTTCAATTTTTATGGACCTAAGCATGAGAGCTCCCTTATAAAGTCCCTTTTCATCCAGCCACCCATTGATTGCACAAAGGTCCAGAAAGACCCACTGCCAAAAGTGAATTGGAAACGAAAAGCATGAATGTCACAAAAGTGATATTCCTCCGGTATGCTCCAATTTAGCCGGGACCTGTTATCCCCTGCCGAACCAACCAGACACAGCCCATGTGAAAGGATCCTTATTGGGTTCTTTGTGCACAACAAAATAAAAAGTAATATACTGTAGTACATGTACCACTTGGCTGAGTATAATTAAGGCATTTGAAGCAGCTCTCCCCGACTGTTTTCACTGCAGTGAAGGTGGTTACAAAAAAAGAAACATAAATGACCATTTTAGAGCCTTGATTATATATTGTTAAAAGGAAAATTTTGCAACACTGGACCTCTTGGCAGAACGCCTAGTACTTTTTTTGTTCCTTTTTTTGTTGTTGTTAATATGTAATTGTGCTTGACATGTGCTTGAAAATCAAGATTCCAAGCTCTTGCGACTGAAATATCAGACTCTCTACATATTTAATTTTACTATACTAGTATTTCGCAAAAATGGATTAGTTCCAAAGCAGATTTTTATTTATTTGTATTTTTTTGTTTTTTTAAAAGAGCCCTGAAGAAGGAGGAGTCTCTGTTCCCCCAAAACACGGCTTGATTTAATTTGTTGCTACCATAAATATAGTGTCTTTTCAAACCCACATTTACTGGATACTGGGCATTCTTTTACATCCAATCTCTTAGATTGCATGCAGAGTCAGCAATAAGGCCGTATCCTGAGGCAGCAACCCGGGCCCCGTTACGGCCCACCACCACCTCCTTTAAGTCTTGAGAAAGTAGTCCTCCCTACCCAACAACATTTTCACCTACTTACACACAGTAAGGCTGGGTTTATACCTCCGATGGATGCGACTCACAGCAGGGGTTTGGTGCGCCCCTGTTTTCTGTTTGAGGCACGAATCAGGGCCGAATTTTTGTCTGAATTCGGCCCTGAAATTGAGCCAAAGACACACAGCATTCCTGTGCAAGTGAAACAAGTGAAAGTGTCTGCGCTGTGAAGAAAAGCACTGGGGCTATAGGTGAGGTGAAAGGGAATGCACGGAGTGCATGACGCAACGGCCCAGGGCGGGCAACGGGGATGATGTTGGGGCAAAGGGAGTGTAATACAACTATGATAGCAATGATAATGCAAATACTAAATGGTGATGACAACACAGAAGTAATGACACAGTGGCAGGTATGGCAATAAATGCACCGTCCAGATCACACAATGTAAGGTAGGTCCAGGTACAGATAAATGAAAGAGTCAATGGAAGGGTAAAGAAGAGAACTAGACGTGATGATCCCAGCACCCGAGTCTGTGGAAGGAGCACGCAACACACTCCAACGTGTATCACACACCTCTTGTGGTCCTAGCAGCTCACCTCACAGCTGACAAATAAAGCCTGATCAATCCAGCATGCAGCCCGATGTTCTGGTCTTTGGGAGAGTGATAATTTTGCAGGCCCCAGTGGCAGGTGATGCATAAAAGAGAACACAACAAGGAGCACAATAGCGTAATATTGTCAGCAAAAATGGCCTCTCATCCAATAGGTATCAGGTGCACTTACACAGGGTGGTGGGAGAGAGAGCCTATCTCCACGAGCAGCGAGCTGGTCAGTGTCCTGCTTCAAGGGTCTCCTTACTGTCACTCTGAGTCGTGCCAGATAACTTACACGAAATTGGTGCAAAAGCAGAGAAGGAGAAAGGAAGGAGGGCACATTGTGTGATACAGTTTAAACAAATTTATTAAAAAACATAGTTAAAAACTCACATAAGAGCAGGTAAAACCAATGCGAAACATCCACGAGTGGCGAGCTCGTCTGCCGTCAGGTGCTACAGTAGTCCAGCGCTCCAATCCCTCTCTACAACTGCTATGGAGATATGTGAACCAGCTCCATAACGAGTCGGTCAAAATCTCCTGGCATGCAAATTGGATGCAGAGAAAATCCACATCCAATTTGCATAGGTGTGAACCCAGCCTGACTGATCGAGTCAGTCCAGCGGGATCTCCATCCTCAAAGAGCAACTTTTATTTATTTTTTGGAGAGTAGGATACATTTTGATCCTCTAGAGCAGGGGTCTCCAAACATTCTAAACAAATGGCCGGTTTATTGTCCTTCAGACTCTAGGAGGGCCGGACTATGGCCAGCGGGAGTGGAAATTTTCCTGGCATCAGTGGGAGTAAGCATTGCCTCATTTCGTATTAAGGGCAGGAACAGTGCCCAGTCCTTGATATCATAGGGAGGAATAGTACCCAATTTTTGGTGTCAGTGGGAGAAATGATGCCCTATTGTTGGTGGCAGAATAGTGTCTTGTATCAGTGGGAGGAATAGTGCCCAAAGGGCCGTAAAAAGGCAGGCAGAGGGCCACATCCGGCCCTCAGGCTGCAGTTTGGAGACCACTGCTCTAGAGCAGTGTTTTTCAACTCCAGTCCTCAAGGCACACCAACAGGTCATGTTTTCAGGCTTTCCATTATTTTGCACAGGTGATTTGATCAGTTTCACTGCCTTAGGGTCCTTTCACACTAGCGGACGAACGGTCCGCTAATTACAAGTCCGTTAACGGACTTGTAATGGGCCCCTATGGGAGCGGATCCGTTAACGGATGATGCATCCGCTAACGTCCGCCAGATCCGCATCCGTTTTTTCGGACGGAAGAATGTCCTATTTTTCTTCCGTCCGGCCAAACGGATCGGATGCAAACGGACAGACGATCCGTTTCCATCCGATCCGATTTCCATTTTCCATCCGACTCCCCATAGTCGAGAGCGGAGGAGAGACGGGGCGGTCCCTGCACAGTGTGCGGGGACCGCCCTGTCCGCCGACAGCTGAGCGGAGACCCCCCGGTAAGCTAAAGGACACACGGAAAGGTGTGAAAGGACCCTTAGTAATCACCACAGCCATTTCATCTGAGGGAAATCATGAAAACTTGACCTGTTGGTGTGGCTTGAGGACTGGAGTTGAAAAACACTGCTCTAGAGAACCATCACTCCTGTGACTTGCAAATCAGCTACCATCCGTTCCCTGCATGTTAGCCAGATGTTAAGAGCCATCTTTAAGGCAGGGCAAAATGGACAGCTGCCCTGGGCCCTGTCATTGTTGCAGGTGCCTCAAACTTGCCATCTATCCCAGTTTAAATTCCCTTGTCCCTTGTCCCCTGTGCTGTGTCCTGATATCTCAGTGTGAAGCGCTGCCCAGCTCTGCCCTATTGTTGTGTACAGATGACTCACCTGCGGGCCCTGTGTTTACATGTACATAACCGTCATTCATATGTAAATAATGGGAGCATTTATATGTAAATAGCAACTGCATTTATATGTAAATAGCAACTGCATTTATATGTAAATAGCAACTGCATTTATATGTAAATAGCTGAGGCCGGAGGAATTGATATGTAAATAAAGGTGGAATTCACATGTAAATAGAGGCGGCATTCATATGTATATCATGCCCCTCTGCAGTGAAGACATGATGTGCTGTAACCTCGAGCAATCAATTAGTGAGCAGTATTACTGTACTGTAATCTCTAGCAACCAATCAACAAGAAGAAATCATGTGCTGTAACCTCTAGCAACGAATCAGTGAGCCATAATGTGTGCTGTAACCTCTAGCAACCAGTCAGTAAGTGGTAATGATATGCTGAAACCTCTAGCAACCAATCGCAATCACTACCTGATCTGGTACAGTAAACTGATTTTAAGTCTAGCTAATAATTATTGTATGTCTCAAAGCAGATGGAGAGTAAAATTGCATGGGGGGCCCCAATAAATAGTTTACCCAGGGTCCAATCAACATTAAATATGGCCCTGCAGATGTTATATGGTTTAAATTTATTATGGCCTCTGCTAACTGAAAGTCCACCAGACAGGAAGGACTGAAAACCTTTGGGGGGGGGGGGACCCAACCAACTAGCCCTTTCATTGGATTTTTGTGGAAAAAGAAGAAGTGTACTGTAATGGAAATTCCCTGGCTCAATTCCAGGACATGCATTTTATTCTGCCCCTGAGCCAAATTCATGACGATGTGAGTCTGCAGACAGCAGACAATAACTCAGACTACATCCATCATTGTTTCCCAACAGCAAAGAGGAAAAGCGTTATTAAAATCACAGTTTTATAGCCAAAGTGACATAAGCAAGCATCATCTCATATGGGTGTATCTGATTGGTTCATCCACATATGGTTTTCTCTTGTGACGTCTGTTTCTTGCCACGAGGCGAACATTCCAGACTTTCATCAGCCATTTTCCCTTTGGCAGATGGGTGGGGTAGAAGTTGGTTAGGAGTGCAGTAGAAAGGAGGGGGTTCGAAAGAACATCTTTACTCTGGGAGGATTTAACTCACAGAATACTAAAACACACATATATATATATATATATATATATATATATATATATATATATATATATATATATGATGCATTAAGGTGAAAAAACATTTACCTTTACAACCCCTTTAATTATTCAAGCACATCAATGCTATGGCCCTGCTTTTTTCATTTAATTTCTGAACTACTTTGTGGTGGAATAACAACCAGGTCCCAGGCTTTTTTCTTGGTGTGCACCAGTAAACAGAAGCAGATCCATAACCTTTAAAGCTCCACCTGACCTTCCTTTTTAGCTAAAGTGGTCTGGTGAATAGGAATTTCTACCTTATTCACCGGGTGACTTCTTGTTGGCTGTTGGTAATGGTGATGGTGTAAGCCAGGGGTGTCCAACCTTTTGAAGAGCGAGGGCCACTTAAGCGACTTGGTAACTGGTCGCGGGCCACAATCAGCGGAGCGGGCGGATGTCAGGTCTGTATCCACTCTGCATGTGCAGAGCGGACACGGACACAGCCTGATCAGATTGGAGGTAGGACACAAGTCGGTTTACATTTACCACTCCTTAGAGGTGAATAGAGGGTCCAATTGGGTTGGACTGACCATGTGAAAGGGGCCCATGGCTGCTTTCACACTGATGCGCTGAGGTTTACCCGCACTTTGGCTTTTCTGCACTTTGTAATAGACTTCTATTATATTCTGCAGGTTTGGTGCACTTTCAGAAAGCTCATCAAACTCACAGGTAATAACAGAAGTCTAGGGCTCAGTGCAGGTAACCAGCACTGCTCTGCATCTGTGGATTAGTTTGAAAGCAGTCCAGTAACCTTTGCAGAACAGATATATAGATAAATATTAAGGGCTAGATTCAGAGAGGTTTTTCGTCGGCGTCGCATCTTTACGCCGATTCAGAAAGCAAGATACCCCGAAAAACATGGCCGTCCGACGTAACTTGCCTATGCCGGCGTATCATGGGTACATAGTTACGCTGGACGCATTCGGCGTTCGCATTTTAAATATGCAAATGAGCAAGATACGCCGATTCACGAACGTACGTACGCCCGTCGCAGTAAGCTACGCCGTTTACGTAAGGCGTTTTTCAGGCGTAAAGATAAACCACCAAAAAGATGGCGCAGCCAATGTTAAGTATGGACGTCGGAACAGTTGTCGAATTTCACGTCGTTTACGTAGTTTGCGGAAGCCGATTCAGAATGGGGCTGGGCGTAGTTTGCATTCACGTCAAAAGCATTGACTATTTTGATTTTGGAGCATGCGCACTGGGATACGTCCACGGCCGGTGCATGCGCGTCATTTACGTGGGGTCACGATTCATTAACATACAACACGCCCACTACCAGCCTACTCTGAATTACCCTGGCACATTTACACTACGCCGCCGTAACTTAGGGCGCAAGTTATTTCTGAATACTGTACCTGCCGCTCTAAGTTACGGCGGCGTAGTGCAAATGAGATACGCTACACCGCCGTAAAGATATAAAAATGTATCTGAATCTGGCCCTAACAGTATTCCATTCTATTCCACCCCAGAGCAGAAGGTCGCAGGCCACATCAGAGGGCTCCTCAGGCCACTGGTTGGGCACCCCTAGTGTAAGCCCTGAGTAGTTTCACCACAAGACTATGGACTCTCTCAAACCGATCACATTTTGTTTCTGATTGTGTATAAGTTGTCGATTGTTATTTTGCACTTTGTTTATTGATTAATTATCTTTAAACACTGTAATGTTCACGTAGCATTATTAACACTTATGCCCCGTACACGTGATCGGAATTTCTAATGGCCTAAAATCTGATGGAATTTTTTGTCGGAATTACGTTTAAGCTGTCTTGCATACAAACTGTCAGACCAAATTCTAACCATCCTAAACGCGGTGGCGTAAAACACTAAGGCCTCGTACACACGAGGCAATCTATTTGTTCAAATCGGTCGGACCGACCGATTTGAACAAATCTGTTTGCTAGGATTTTGGTTTGCTCGCGTGTACACACGAGCAAACCAAAATCCCCGCCAGCAGACGGCGCGCTGACGTGTCGGTGATGTGGCGGTGACGTTGACGCCGCCACGTCACCTCACCGGGAAGTAAAACACTTCCGCGCATGCGAGACGACATGTCTGCTGGTAAGTGTACTAACCAGCAGACATGTCGGGCGGACGGATTCCCACCCGATAGATTTCAAAGCATGCTTTGAAATCTGTCGGGTGGCCAAATCCGTCGGCTCGCCCATATACACGATCGAATCTGTCTGCTGGGACGGTCTAGCAGACCATTTCCAGCAGACAGATTTGATTGTGTGTACGAGGCCTAAGACGAGCCAAGAAAAATGAAGTTCGATGGACACAGACGATAGGAATTTCCTATCGTTTTTTTCCCATCGGAAAAAAATAAAACATGTTCTATTTTTAAACACAGACGAAACAAAGTCTGATGGGGCCCACACACGATCGGAATTTCTGATGAAAAAAGTCCATCAGACTTTTTCCATCGGAAATTCCGATCGTGTGTATGCGGCATTACTCAGCACTAATGCACTTTATTTGTTGATGTATGCAACCTATATAATTGAATGCAATTTATTAAACTAGCGCCCCCAACCAAAAGACACCCTACTCCTCTTCAACTCCCTCTTCTGTTGACAGCATGGTCAACAAGACAGGTTGTAATGGAAATCATCCCAGTACCTGGCTTTTCCGATCTATCCAAAATTAAAAGAAATCTGAGTATGGCTTTAAGTTATAACATCCTTGCAGTGGACTGAACTGTTTTACATTCCATTCAGAATATTATGTGTGCTATATATTCAGAGTAAAATATATCTGCTGCAGATTATAAATGTTTCCGCATTACTCTTGCATTATATAAGGAATTTCCCCATTTCAGCATTAGCCTGCCTTCTCTTAGTCGGTTAATCGTGATGTATTCCTCCATTAGAGGAATAAACGGAGGCCTAGGAGTCTTCCAGAAGACCCGTTGCTTTCAATGAATCAAGCGAAGCACAAAGTAAGGACTTTATTTCAGAGGATGAGCATGATTTACATGGATTATTCCGAACACTAATTTCTGCATCTCTGGCATATCAGATTCATAGGCTCACATATTGCTTGTGCAGCTGGCCACCTCTAACAACAGCACTTATTCTGGAATATAATGTAAATTTACTGGGTGCTAGTTAGATACCCAAGACAAATCTATTGAGTTATAAATTAAAGTTAATTTCTTATCAAAGTTTAAGCAGAAGTTGAAAAACCTAGTCAATTTTGGGAACCTCACTTTAAAGAGTCATTCCACCCAAAACCTTTTCCATTGTGTAATAAATGCTGGAGCTTTAAACCATCTGACAGACTTATATCTCTCAAGCCTTGTACACACGCATGGTTTTCTCTGCAATAACCAGCAAGAAAACTGCTGGCAAAGCCAAGTAAACCGTGCGTGTGTACGAGGCTTTGAGGTTTCTCGTCAAGAAAACTGCCCAGAATCTAAACGAGAAAAATAGAGAACCTGTTCTCTATTTTCTCGTCGTGAGATTCTCAGCAGTGTTTTCCTGGCGAGAAACCCGAGCATGTCTATACTTACCTGTCCATAGAAACACGCACATGCTCGAAATGACTTTGACGCATACGCGGTAGCTTCCAAGGCATAGGTAGGAAGAAGCAAGATAGCGGCGATGGCATCCAATGTGATGAGTGCATACTCGTCGTAGTCGATGATGTCACCGCAATCATGCCATTCAAAAGAATGGCAGTTCTTTTGAATGGCCCGTGTGTACACTCGGCCGGCAAGAGAATCTTCCCAGGAATCTCGTCAGGAAAATTCTTTTTTCCTGACGAGATTCTGGGCCGTGTGTACAGGGCTTTAGACTCTTTTCGGAAAGATATCTGGACTAAACTCCTAGTGTTGCACGCTTGCTATGGCTATTATGAGGGGCTTATGCTCTGCCCATCGGATTTTTACATTTATGAATGTCATAGTGAGGGTAACAAAACAAGTCAGAGTGCCCAAAGTAGCATGAGGACATCAAAGACTTCCAGGTCAGCAGAATTTGGAATTATAGCAGGAGAATTAGCAGGAGTGTTCAGGGCATATGAGAGACCAGAGACTTAGGCCGCGTACACACAATCAGTCCATCCGATGAGAACGGTCCGAAGGACCATTTTCATTGGTTACCGATGAAGCTGACTGATGGTCTGATGTGCCTACACACAATCGATTAAAAAAACTATCGTGTTAGAAAGTGGTGACGTTTATGTGTTTTAACACAACGACATGCTGAAAAAAACGAAGTTCAATGCTTCCAAGCATGCGTCGACTTGACTCTGAGCATGCGCGGCCTTTTAACTGATGCTTTTGCATACTAACGATCGGTTTTGACCCATAGGTAAGGCGTCCATCGATCAAATGTTAACCACTTGTTACCCGCCCACCGTCATATGACGGCGGGCGGGTAACTCCACGTGCAGTCATAGAAGGCTGCTAGGGGCACCCGTCGCATCACTGAGAACCCCGTGCGTGTGCCCGGCGGCCGTGATGGCCGCCGGGCACACGCGATTGCCCAGTAATTGAGCTGGGACGTGGAGCTCTGTGTGTAAACACAGAGCTCCACATCCCCGTCAGGGAGAGAGGAGACCAATTGTGTCCCTTATACATAGGGACACAATCGGTCACCTCCCCAGTCACCCCCCCTCCCCCACAGTTAGAACTCAAACTCGGAGAAACATTTAACCCCTTCCCCGCCCCCTAGTGGTTAACCCCTTCCCTGCCAGTTACATTTATACAGTTATCAATGCATATTTATAGCATTGTTCACTGTATAAATGTAAATGGTCCCAAAAATGTGTCAAAAGTGTCCGATGTGTCCCCTATAATGTCCCAGTCCCGAAAAAAAAAACGCAGATCGCCGCCATTCCTAGTAAAAAAATAAATAAATAAAATCATAATTATGTCCCGTATTTTGTAGGCAATATAACTTTTGCGCAAACCAGTCACTATACGGTTATTGCGATTTTATTTTTTACATTTTTTTACCAAAAATATGTAGAAGAATACGTATCGGCCTAAACTGAGATAAAAAATGTTATTTTTTTTTAAATGGGATATTTATTATAGCAAAAAGCAAAAAATATTGGGCCAGATTCACAGAGCGATTACTCCTGTCTATCTAGCGTAAGACTGGAGTACTTTCGAATTACGCACGTTTTTTCACTACTCTGAAGCCTCAAACCATGAAATTATGGCTGCGGGCTTCAATCCGACTGGTTTACGTGTAAAACTGCGGCCGCTGGGTGGAGTTCCCGTCGTTTTCCGTGTCGGGGTATGCAAATGAGCTTTTGCCGACTATCCACGAAATTACGAACGTCTATCGCAATCTCGGAGGACCACAGTCCCTGCCCCCTGCTTGTGATTGGAGAAATCATAAATCCCTCCTCTTGTTTCCAATCACTGTGCTGTGATTCGTTATTTTTGGGAAGGGGGTGTCCCTGAATTGTAGTTTGGAAATGTGGTCACCCTAGACTAGGCATGATGGGAATTGTAGTTCCTGAACAACTGGAGGGCCGTAGTTTGAAGACCCGTGGTATAGAGTATATTTATGTGTGTACTGTGGTGCTCTGGTGGGAGCTCCTCACATTTCATCCCCACCTGCCCTTCTCTACCCTTCACTTTCTATTCCCATCCTCTTACTGGTCCTTATCTCTTTCTATTCGTCTTCCACAGCCATATGTAATAGAGACTGTCTTTTTATTTATCCTTTCTACAGAGTTCCCCGTTCCAATGCGTGGCAATTAGCCACCCTGACTGTCTAGAACCACAATCCTTGGAGCCTACAGAACGGCTCATTGAGTGTACTCATAAACAATTTATTTCTCCAACAGCTGTAACTGTTTTGTGATTGTATGCCAATGTGAATTTCTTACTCTTATGTATTACTGTTTGTTTGGAAAGAATGATGTGGAAATGTCATGTTATTAAACTATTATTTACTCTGTCACTAGAACAGTAAGGCCGGGTTCACATATGTGCGAATTGGATGTGGTTTCGCCTCATCCAATTCGCATGACAGGCGAGTATGACCGACTCTCAATGGAGCCAGTTCACACAGGTCCGGGGTTGCGGTGGAGCAGATCGCAAAAAGGTGCTGTGCATGTTTGGGTTCAGATCAGGTGCGAATTCAGGCAAAAATGTGTACCTAAATCGGTGAACAGACACGTGCCGGACCCCAGGTACGAACCCGCAACTGCACATATGTGAACCTGCCATAAGTGAGGGGAAATCTCCAAGATGGGAAGTGATTGCAATAAAAAGAATCCTTTTTTTAATAGTGGAGGGGAACACTAGAGCCCCATTTACTTATAATTGCTGTCTGCAGGACTGTTATGTTAAAGTACGCATGGGTTTCCCGTCTGACTTTTTACGCCGGGAAACCCGAGGGGAAAGCCAAGAACCGGCTCTACAGTTTTTTCCCCCTACACACGGTGACACGGACAGTTTTCCTGGCATGAAAACTGCCATAAGAGCTTTGGCCGGGAAACCCGGCCATGTGTATGTTCCACCGCAGTGTTTCCTATAGGAAAATTGCCAGGAAAAAGACCCCTGGGAATCATGGCAGGAAAAAAGAGAACATTCCCGGTGGTTTTCCCGCCCGAATTCCCAGTGGTTTTCCTGCAGGGAAAACTGCCATGGAGCATACACACGGCCAGTTTTCCTGGCCAAAAGCTGTCATGGCAGTTTTCCAGACGGGAAAACTGGTCGTGTGTACGAGGCATTAGAGGTGATTTAAGCCATGTCTCTGCACTTCCTGTTTGCCAGAATATTGTGCTCTCTCCAGCTAATATTTCGATCTTGTTACTCCTACTGCTGTCCTTATTGGCTTTTTTCCAGACCATACTTCTGCATGATCCCTACCTGTAATATCTTATATCCACTGGACCCCAGCTTGCTCATCTCCTGGTGGGGTGATCATGAGTACTGTGACCTAGTACTAAAACGCAGAAAACCCATCTCCACCATCAGGAGCTCTGGTGAATACCAGTTAGTACTTAGACCAAACACCTTGAGTGAGTCCGGGTCATCTGCCAGTGTGACCTGTTTATATACCTGTCCTGCTGGTAGGTGGGAGCTTCTCTACTGTGATAGCTAATGGTCTTCCAGCCTGACACTCAGGCCTCGTACACACGAGGGGATATGTCCACTGAAAACGGTCCGATGGACCGTTTCAGCAGACATCTCCGATCGTGTGTATGGGCTAGCGGACAGATTTGTCCACCCGACAGATTTCAAAGCATGCTTTGAAATCTATCCGGTGGGAATCTGTCCGCCCGACATGTCTGCTGGTTAGTACACTTACCAGCAGACATGTCGTCCCGCTCCGCCGCCGCACCGCCGCCGAATGGATTCGGCGCATGCGCGGAAGTGTTTTACTTCCTGGTGCGTGACGTAGCGGTGACGTGGCGGCGTCAACGTCACCGCCGCGTCACCGACACGTCACCGCGCCGTCCGCCGGCGGGGAATTTGATCCGATGGTGTGTACACGCCATCGGATCAAACTCCAGATCGGACATATCCGATGGAAATGGTCCGCGGACCGTTTTCATCGGATATGTCCGATCGTGTGTACGAGGCCTAAGAGAATCTAACCTTTCCCTCATGTCCAAAACTATATAAACAACATTAGGAGAGCTACTGGCCAGCGGTATCTGCAGATACTGCTGCCCAGTAGCTCTCCTTATACAGCTATTATCTTCTGTACATAGATACAGAAAAAAAAGCTCTATTTCCTGGCACTATCATGGCAGTGTACATGTGGTAACATACTGCCATGGATTGGTGCCGAGCTACAAATCCAGTATTGTGCCCCTGTGCTATTCTTTTCCCTCCTGCAGGCCCCTCTTTGCTATACTGTTCTCTCCTGGCCCCAATATACTGTTTCCTCCTGGCCACCCTGTTCTATATTGCTCCCTCCTGGCCCCCCCGTACTGTTCCCTCCCCCCCCCCAGTACTATAATGTTCCCTCCTGACCCTCCTGTGCTATAATGTTCTCTCCTGGCCCCCCTGTGCTATACTGTTCCCTCCTGCCCACCTGTACTGTGCTGTGCTCTTCTGCCCCCCCCCCCCCATACTGTTCTCTACTGCCCTCTCTGCACTATTCCCTCTTAGCCTCTCCGTGCTGTATTGTTTCCTCATGGCCCCCTGTGCTATACTGTTCTCTACTGGACCCCCCCATGCTATGCTGTTCCCTCCCGGCCCCCTGCACTGTTCCTCCTGGACCCTGTATACTTTTCTCTACTCGCCCCCCCCCCCCTGTATTTTTCTCTCCTGTATTTTTCTCTCCTGGTACACCTATACCATTCCCTCCTGGCCTCTCTGTGCTATACTGTTCCCTTCTAGCCCCCCAATACTGTTGCCTCCTGGCTCCCCTATACTATTCCCTCCTGGCTCCCCTGTACTGTTCCCTCCAGCCCACCTGTACTGTGCTGTGCTCTCCTGGCCCCCCTATACTGTTCCCTCCTGGCTCCCCTGTACTTTACTGTTCTCTCCTGGTCAACCTGTACTGTGCTGTTCTCTGCTGCCCCCCCTGTACTGTGCTGTGCTCTGCCAGCCCCCCTGTACTGTGCTGTGCTCTTCTGTCCCCCCTGTACTGTTTCCCACTGGCTCTCTTGTGCTATGCCCTGCTGATCCACTGCTACACTGCTCAGGAGGTACGTTTTAATATTTATTCTATACTGCAATTTCTAAGAATAATTGTTGTTATATCTACAGTTCACTGAGAACATCTGTTATCTATATTGTGATGATTAATCTGATGATTAAGCACTGTTAAGTGTGAAACGCATCAGTTCTACTATGGCTTTTATCTTGGATCTTTTTTTTAATAAAGGCTATTTTTTGGAGTGCGGCTGTCCAGAACTTTCCCTTACCTAATATGCATAGCCTGCACCTGTTGCTTCAACCCTGAGGAGAGTTTTATTTTCATATACCCATCTGGAGCGGTAATCCCCTTCCCTATCATTGTTCTGTGAGCTGTAGATATGAAAATTATTTAAGGGGTTCCCTGAGATCTCAGACTTTTTGCCAGAGGTTCCTAGAAAAAAAGGTTGAGAATCACTGGTATAAACTAATAAATTCATTTGGACTCTTTAGTCTTTCACTCCTTCCATTAGTGCAAACATTTTTTCAGCTAACTCTCTATGGCCAGCTTCAAAATACCCAAGACTAAATGGTCGCGCACACACACAATGAGAATATCGAATGAATGATCATCCCTTTTTTTTTGCATGCTAATCCATATTGAAAATGAAGAGGTTACTCAATTTCCAAAAATTCTTGTATGACGGAATCAGTGTTGCCAACCTACCAGATTGAAATTTACTGGCACGGCACCCGAAATTTACTGGCACAGCCACGTTTTTACTGGCATTTCACAAAAGTTACTAAATTATATTTTTAGGTGCACATTTCAGTATTTAGGCTACAAACAAGTACGCTAGGCAAATAGCAATGTGATTTAAGGAAGATAGTAAGGTAAAAAAACATATTTTTGTTATTTTCGATATGCCTCCAATAAGGGCAAATTCTCCCTGCCTCCATTTGCCTCCAGTCACACCCCCAGGCCCTCTGCCTCCACCCCCTCTGCCCACCAACAACCCCTCCATCCCCCCTCTGAGATGCCACCAACACCCCCTGCACCCCTGCCTTCACCCCCCTCTGCGCCTCCATCGTCCCCTGCCACCCCCTCTGCGGTGCCAATCTCTCCCCACCCTCTGCCACCAATCCCCTTGCCTCCAATCTCCCCCTGCCACTCACCCCCTGCCTCCAATCACCCCCAGCCTCCAATCTCCCCCTGCCCTCTGCCTCCATCCCCCACCCTCTGCGGTGCCACCAACAACCCCTGTCTCTATCCCCACCCTCTGAGATGCCACCAACACCCCCTGCCTCCAATCTCCCCCTGCCACTAACACCCCCTGCCTCCAATCCCCCCCAGGCCTCCTGCCTCCACCCCCCTCTGCGGTGCCATCACCCCCTGCCTCCATCGTCCCCTGCCTTTATCCCCCTCTGCGCCTCCAATCTCCCCCTGTGCCACCAACAACCCCTGTCTCCATCCCCACCCTCTGAGATGCCACCAACCCCTTGCCTCCACCCCTTGCCTCCCCCCTGCCTCCAATCTCCCCCTGCCACTATCGTCCCCTGCCTTTACACCCCCTGCCTCCACCCTCTGCGGTGCCATCTCCCCCACCAACACCCCCTGCCTCCAATCTCCCCTGCCTCCTGCCTCCATCCCCCTCTGTGGTGTCACTGCAGCACCCCCTCCAATCTCTATGCCTCCAAGCCGAACCGATCGTCCCCTGCCTTTACGAAACGGGGAAAAAGGTCCCCCTCTGCGGTGAAGTGATGTAATGTATTGAATTTATGTTGTTGAAAATTGTACCAGTATTTTTGTGTATTTAGGCCAACAATGCCTGTGTGATTTAAGGAAGATAGTAAGGTAAAAAAACTATTTTTGTTATTTTCGATATAATAAGGGCATTATTTAGTCCCCCCCCTGCCTCCACCCTCCACCAGCACCCCTGCCTTCACCCCCCTCTGGTGCCACCTCTCCCTGCCTCCATTCCCCCTGCCTCCAATCCTCTGCCTCCAATCACCCCCCGCCCTCTGTCCCCCCCTCTGCGGTGCCACCAACACCCCCTATCCCCACCCTCTGCCACCCAACACCCCCTCCAATCTCCCCCTGCCTCCCCCCTGCCTCCATCCCCCCCAGGCCTGTCCCCTGCCTCCATCCCCCTCTGTGCCACCAACAACCCCTGTCTCCATCCCCACCCTCTGTCACTGCAGCCTCCCCCCTGCCTCCAATATCCCCCTTCCTCCAATCTCTATGCGCAGTTCCAAGCCGAACCGATCTCTGCTATTTTTACTGGCACATTCCTGCAACCATGGACATTTACGAAACGGGGAAAAAGGTGCCCGTTTTTACGAACTGTCCGTAAAAATACGGTTGGCAACACTGGACGGAATACAACTTCAGAAGTGATGTAATGTATTGAATTTATGTTGTTGAAAATTGTACGATCTAGTATTTTTGTGTTTGTCTCTTCGGATAATTTCAGATGAACTGTGGTAATCATCCCTCGAAAGCTGCGTACTAACGATCAGATTATTGCACGATCGATTCAAAAGCAGTATTTCTTGCACAATTTTCTGATTGTGTGTACTAGGCTTTAGTGAAAGCCAGGGGCTTACTCCACCCAGGCACCACCATTTACCACCTAAAACTAAAATATTACATGTGAGTGGAATAACCCTTTAAAAATTATACAACACAAATGTGAGTAACTTGGAAGGGATTGCTTTTCTTCGATCAAAAGAAAAGGTTCAATTAAAACGCTGGACAATCATCAGAATGTAGCAAAAGTATTTTGTCTGAATTTATGTAGAAGGCGTACGTTAGGATTAATCGGCAAAATTCTGAAGGTCGTAGCATCATAAAAGGTTGTCATGGCAATTGCATCCTAATAATAACTTGTTTTCTGCTACTGACCGTGTTCTTTGTAGATCCATTTTAGTGTGGAAAAGATGGGTATGAAAGGAAGCGTAGATTAAAAAAAAAAATAGTAAATGTAATAATAGTAAGCAAATATAATATTTTATGAACATTCGTGCCATGTTTATGTATTTTTTTAAGCTTCTTTTATCCAGAGTATAGGTGACCTTTTTTGTTGTAGTTATTAGTCACAGTGTGTGCTTTGTTTTCAAGGTAGATGAATTAAATGTTCACATCAACACCTTATTCTGAGTGTACAATAAATATGGTGAATTTTGTCACATTTCCGCCTATTAAAAGGAAAGTTTTATGTATAATAAATGAGTATACATTTAAAGAGGAAGTAAACCCTCTCGTCCAAAAAATAAATAAAAAAGACAACCTGCAAGACAAAGGCATAATAAGCTAGTATGCATAGCATACTAGCTCATTATGAATTACTTACCTGAGATCGTAGCCCCCTACAGTGGCCCTCGTTCGCCTCCTCCGATGCCACCTTGATCTAGGCTTACCTGTAGGTTAAAGTGATTGTAAAGGGTTTACAACCACTTTATTGTTTGAAGTCATTTTCAAACCTGAACCCCAAGGAACCAGCTAAATACACAGTTGAAATACACACATAGGGACTGTGACGGACTGCCTGGCACCACGCCTGGATGCTTTCTCCAAGTTAGCTCCAGTTTGTACCTAAACTAGTGTTGTCTAGTTTTTGAGTGCAATTCTCAGCTATAATACCTAGTTCCTAGTTCCAGAGTGGAGAAAGCTGTTTTCTCCACTCTGGAACTAGGAACCAGGTATTATAGCTGAGAATTGCACTCAAAAACTAGACAACACTAGTTTAGGTACAAACTGGAGCTAACTTTATTGTAGATTCACCCCAAATTTATACCATACAAAATCAGAGAAGAGCTTGATCACATTATCCTAAACAATGCAAATTTTAAACAGTAATATCATCAGTACATCTAATGTACCAGCTAAGGCACCTTTCACACGGATGGATAGAATGGTGCTTTTAGCTGCAGATTTTACCGCAGCTAGAAGCACACAATGACATCATTCACACACTGCGGTTACCTGCGGTTTTGTGCGGATAGTAAAAATAGAACTGGATGCGTCCGGCTGTGAAATTCTGCAGCTATCGGCATATAATCACAGGTAACCACAGTGCACTGTGTCAGCTGCATTTGGTATGAATCTTGAGGGGGAACTCCACGCCAAATTTCAAATAAAAAAACGGCATGGGTTCCCCCTACAGGAGCATACCAGGCCCTTGGGTCTGCTGTGGATTTTAAGGAAAACCCTTGTACGCCAAAAAAACGGCGTGGGGTTCACCCCAAAATCCATACCAGACCCGTATCCAAGAAGCAACCCGGCCAGTCAGCAAATGTTTGAGAGCTGGTTCTCAATTTTTCCAACAACAAAGGTTCTTGTTGGAAAGTCCGACCGTGTGTACACAATTCAATGCACAAAAATCCTACGCATACTCGAAAATCAATTTGACACATGCTCGGAATCATTGAATTTCATTTTTCTCAACTTGTCGTAGAGTTGTACATCACAGCGTTCTTGACTTTCACAGTATGGCAGTGCAAGGTACAATCAGTTGCACAAAGAGTCAGTGGAGCCACACCTCTGTATCTGTGAATAAAATAATGCCACAAAATGATGGTATTAAAAACAGGTGAGAATTTGAAAATCAGACTAATGCTGATCAGACATTCCGACATCAAAACCGTGGATTTTTTCCGACGGATGTTCGTTCAAACTTGTCTTGCATACACACGGTCACACAATGTTGTCGGAAATTGTGAAACTTGTTATATGCCGATACTACAATTAGGGCTGCCTCAAGGAGGGGGCGGGACGAGCGCCGTCAGATTACATACAGCGAGAATCTCCTGTTTACTCACCAGTGTTCTGTCTATCATAGAAGCCGGTCCAGGAGGCAGGACTGTATTAAAGAGGCAGCCGAGTAAACAGGAGATTCTCGCTGTATGTAATCTGATGCACTCATTCCGCCCCCCCCCCCCCTTTCCTGAGATGGGCATTGATCAGGCTGCATTCAATTTCAATGGGGAGGCTGCAGATGGGCATTAATCAAGCTGCATTGATGGGCAATTGTGAGGTTGCAGATGGGCATTGATTAAGCTGCATTGATGGGCAATTGTGAGGCTGCAGATGGGCATTGATCAGGCTGCATTGATAGGCACTGACCCTTATTTTGCTTCAAAGTTCTTTATTTAAAAATAAAAACAATTCCTGAAACTTCCCTCTTAAAATGAAGGTGCATGTTATACGCCTGTGCGTGTTATATGCCGATAAATACAGTATTTACCAGTGACATATTTTTGATCATCTACTAACCGAGTCACTTTAAATATGAAACTATTCAAAACCCCTATATGAGGCTGTCTCTCAAGAAACAGAAGAAACCAGCCTGCTAATATCACAAGGGGTAACAGGTTCCCTTTGTGAGCATTCAGTATTAGAATCGTTGATTGTTTTCAATCATTGGTGAGAATTCAAGCTTGTGGGTTGGTGTTAATGGGATTGGGATACATTCAAGAGCCAAGGAACAGACATGAAAGGGTGTAGAGATGCAAAGAGCAAACAGTAAATGGCCCACTGAAGGAGGATTGTATGTTGCTGTATGTAGAGATTGGGTATTAGTTGAACTCGGGGGGTTGATTTACTAAAACTATAGAGTGGGAAATCTGGTGCAGCTCTGCATAGAAACCAAACAGCTTCCAGGTTCTGTTCTCAAAGCTAAATTGAATAAGCTGAAATTAGTAGCTGATTGGTTACTATGCACAACTTCACAAGAGTTTGCACTCTCCAATTATAGTAAATCAACCCCGCAGTGCACTTACCTATGAGACAGACTAGTGTTTACACCTGCAAATGCCAATGTGTGGGTAAAAACCAGTAGGGTTTTGTGCAATGGAAAAATGATGTAGTCAAGTCATTTACATGCAAGAAACAGTGTCACGACCCTCTTCAGGTGATCCTAAAGAGTGTGGAAATTACTTAAAATGACACTAAACTGTTTATATATATATATATATATATATATATATATATATATATATATAAAATATACTACAAATCCTTCCCATTAGAGGGTGGTTACTTTGGTTCTCCATGATTCTATTGTATGTGGGAAAACGTGGGTAACTATCTGTCAAGTTTAATCATTTAGGAGCAGTTGTAAAAATGTCCTGTGTACATGCAGCCTAATGGAACCAATCGCCTTCAGAAGTCACCTGATTAGTAAATAGAGTACACCTGTGTGTAATTTAATCTCAGTATAAATACACCTGTTCTGTGAAGCCCTCAGAGATTTCTAAGAGAACCTTAGTGAACATGAACAAACAGCATTATGAAGACCATGGAGCACAGCAGACAGATCAGGGATAAAGTTGTGGAAAAGTTTAAAGCAATGTTAGGTTATAAAAAAATATCCCAATCTTTGGACAGCTCACGGAGCACTGTTCAAAACATTGTCCAAAAATGGCACAACTGCAACCCTGCCAAGACATGGCCGTCCACCTAAACTGACAGGCTGGGCAAGGAGAGCATTAATCAGAGAAGCAGCCAAGAGGCCCATGGTAACTCTGGGGGAGCTACAGAGATCCACAGCTCAGGTGGGAGAATCTTTCCCTAGGACAACTATTTGTCGTGCGCTCCACAAATCTGCCCTTTTTGGAAGAGAGGCAATAAAAGGCAAGTTTTCAGTTTGGAAGAAGCCGTGGAGGGGGGGGGGGGGGTTTTAGCAAACATGTGGGCAAAGATGCTCTGGTCAGATGAGACCAAAATACTATGTGTGATGGAAAACTAACACTGCACATCACCCTGAACACACCACTGTGAAACATGGTGGTGGCAGCATCATGTTGTGGGGATGGAGCCAAACACGGGGCAATCTTAGAAGAAAACCTGTAATGCCCCATACACACGATCGGGCTTTAGCCCGACTAAACTCTGTGGATGTTTTCTAAAGCATGCAGAGACTTTTCATTGGATTAGCAGCAGGAGCACACTACGGCGCACGACTTCCTAGCAGTAGGGCGTGTATGCTTTGGCTCCAGGCAGGCAGGCAGGCAGGTCTCAGCTCTCTGTCCTCTCTGTCCCAGCCCAGCCCAGCCCAGCCTTTACAGCAGCGCACCCAGGAGCAGCAACCCTCCTCTCCCCCTGACACGCTCACTCCAAGGTAAGCCCGCACTTGTTCAGCCTGGTCTACCCCCTGGGACTGGATACGGCCGTCCTTCTCAGGATAGCCGTGGCTCTCCAAGTCCCGGGGAGCAAACGACCGGACGACCGGTACCCCCCCCCCGGCATCCCACACTCCATCCTGCCGCTCTCCTCACCCCTCCGAAACCCCCCGCTCTCCACCTCACCGCCGCAACCCTCGGGGCTCTCAGAGAGCTCCATAACCAGTATCGCGGCCACGACTGCGGGAGGGCGTCCCAGGAAAGTCCGCGGCTTTGCCCGCGGCCTAGCGGGATGCCCCTCCCGCACGCCAAAGGATATTATAATTAGAGATAAAAGGGAATCATCTCCCATCTTTGGGCCCCCCCACGCTGTACCCCCTACAGGCCCTTTTCTCTCCCCCCGCGGCCCCCTCCTGTACTTTAGCCTCCGGCTCGGGCCTAGTCCCGGTCGGCGGCCATCTTGGTACACCTACAGCACTACAATACACCACCCACACCCCCCCTCACCCTCCCTGGCATAGGCCTTTTCTTTCAATCTGAAAGCTAACACCCCTCTTTTCATAAATTGATCCAGGGTTGTGACCAATTGCCTATTGGGATCAGGAAGGAATTTTTTCCCCAGGTAAGGCAGATTGGCACAGCACGCCTGGGGTTTTTCGCCTTCCTCTGGACCAATTGCAAAAAGGGAGGACATAGAGAAGTAACAGGTTCGCTTCGCTATTCCTCATCCCCAGCATCGCCAAACCCCCTATAATCATCAATACTTCCCGTTTTTTTTTCTGCAACTATGGGTTATCTGAAATACTCTGCAGAAACCATCTGGGAATTAAAACCATTTGCCTCAACACTCCCAATGGTCACCGAAAATGCTCTAAAAAGCGAACAACTGTTAAGAATCAATAGACGATTAACAGTAAAAAATCGCATTAGAACACACCAGCCCAAACGCATATCCTGCTCTCTGGTCAACACTAGATTAGCAGTAAAACACCGGCAAGAAATCCATGATTTCATCCTTCTACATGATATAGACTGCCTCTTTATCACAGAAAGCTGGCTCACAGGCGATTGCAACACCATTCTGGAAGAATTGGTGCCTGCAAATTATCGCATCCAAATGCAGAACAGAGTGGGGCAAAGAGGGGGAGGTCTGGCGGTGATCCACAAGATTCACCTCTCGATCACCAAACCAGCCCTCCAATACTCGCTTCCATTCATGGAAACCCTCACTCTACAGCTGCAATCAAATCCCCAAGACACGGTCCATATTTTACTGTGCTATAGACCTCCTGGCCCAAAAACCTTGTCACGTCATTAACAGAATTCATCTCCTCTTATACCCTAAGCATCAAACACCTTTTGGTGCTTGGGGATTTCAACCTCTGGGCCAACTCATCGTTGGACCCAGTCGCTGACGCTTGCATCAACCATCTAGAAGGATTAGGTCTGCAGCAATTAATACAAAGTCCCACTCATGCCTCAGGCCATACCCTCGATCTCATTTTCAAACAGGATTTGGAAATTGAGATCGGGGAAAATGAGCCACTACCATCGACCGATCACCATGCCATTAAATTTAAAATTGCCAACTACCTCAGGCCAAATAAAACAAGAAAACCGTTGATAACTCACTGGACTAGGTCCCAGAAGAAGCTCCACTCGGAACTCTTCAAAACGACCCTAGGAAAAAAAATCTCCCCAATACAACATAAACAAACAGCAGTAGAAACACTGGACGCCATCAACAAGGCACTACTTCAGTCCGCCGACTGGGTGGCCCCAAAACGCAAAACTTGCATTCGGAATAACAACTCTGGCTGGTTTAACGACCAGCTGACGTTGCTAAAGCAAGAGCGTAGAAGAGCAGAAGCTGCATGGAAAAGGAGCTCTTCAGATAGAAACTACACCATTTATAAGACAATAACAAAGAAATATCATAAAGAAATCTTTATGGCAAAAAAAAATAATTTCGCTAACATCATCACCAAGGCCCTAAACCGCCCCCGCAAACTCTTCAAGCTGGTTTCGCAATCAATGAATCCAGCCTGTTTAGAGCCCCCCAATGCTGATTCACAAGAATTTTGCAACGAACTATCGGATTATTTCATTAATAAAATTGAAAGAATCCGGGAAAGTATTGAGCAAAATGGAATCTGCATTAATCCGGCCCCTAATTCCAACCCTGATACACAGAAATTCACCTTAAAACCCATCTCCATCACTGCCACAAAAAATATCATTCGGTCTCTGCGCAACAGCACAGCACCCAATGGCATCATTCCCACTAAACTGCTGAAAGAAAGTGCCGATATACTGGCACCAGCTATCACGCAGCTTATAAATCAATCATTCAAGGAAGGCATGGTGCCTGACTTGTTGAAACAAGGTACCATAAAACCTATCCTGAAAAAAAACACACTCTTGACCCGAAAAACCCAAACAATAGGAGACCTATAACGGGTCTAAATGTTTTCTCCAAAATAATGGAGAAAGAAGTTGTACAACAGTTAAAACAGCATTTAGAAACCCAAAAATGACTCGATACGTTTCAATCAGGCTTCCGTCCGGGTCACGGAACTGAAACAGCTCTGGTAAAAATATGGGATGATATTCTAGAGGCCGCAGATGAAGGAGAATCTTGTCTCCTGATCCTGTTGGACCTAAGTGTGGCCTTTGACACGGTAGACCACGGACTACTACTTGCCAGGCTAGCTGAACTGGCCAAAGTCACGGAAGAGGATCTACCTTGGTTCTCTTCCTTCTTGGAAAACAGATCACAAACAGTGAAATTGGGATCTTTCACATCAGAGGCGATTCAGTTCGCATGTGCCGCGCTATATAAGTTTTCATTCATTCATTCATTCATTCATCAGAAATGCGTACGGTATCATGCGGTGTTCCTCGGGGATCTCCCTGGTCACCGGTACTGTACAATATCTATCTCCGTCCCCTCTTTGAGATCATCAGCAACCAGAAGCTACTTTACCATTCCTACGCAGACGACACTCAACTGTAACTCCGTGTCAGCAACAGAAAGGATCACTCCCCCGGATTAGAGAGATCACTCACCCTAATAGATAGCTGGATGACATCCAGCTATCTTAAACTCAATGGTTCAAAAACGGAGCTTCTCCTGTTTCACGCAAACAGGAAAAGTCACCCCACCTCAACTTGGACCCCACCAAGCCCCCTGGGAAAAATTATCGCCCCGAGCCCCACCGCCCAAAAAATTATCACCCCGAGCGCCAAAGTCAAAAGTCTCTGAGTCATTTTTGACTCCTACATGACAATGGATGCACAAATAGGGGCAGTAGTCAGCGGATCCCATCATCTGCTGCGCCGACTCACCCCTTTTATTCCTAAAGAGGACATTGCAGTCGTGGTGGGAACAATCGTCAATTCCAGACTCGACTATGCAAATGCCCTCTATTTAGGTCTTCCCAAATACCAAATCACTCGTCTGCAAGTCGTTCAAAATACGGCTGCTCGATTAGTGACTGGTAAAAAACCATGGGAGTCAATCTCCCTTTCACTTAGATCTCTTCACTGGCTACCAGTGAAAGACGGAATCACTTTTAAGGCACTCTGCCTAACACAAGTGTATTCAAGGAAACGCTCCCCAATATCTATGCGAAAAAATAAAAGCCCATAACCCCAATCGCATTCTGCGATCCACAAATCAAAATCTCCTGCACATACCAAAGGCAAGATACAAATCCAAAGGAGATCGGAGATTTGCTGTCCAGGGACCGCGACTGTGGAATGCACTACCAACTACCATCCGACTGGAGTCGGACCACTTGGCCTTCAGGAGAATGATTAAAACTCATCTCTTCTGAGGCAAATCCTTGCTTTATCGAAGGAATGCAAACAGCGCCCAGAGGCGATTCAGTTCGCAAGCGCTGCGCTCTATAAGTTTTTCACTCACTCACTCAAACTCACATCGGAAATCCATTGGAGGAAAAGAGAACATGTTCTCTATGTAAACTCCGACGGAAATCCTCGGAATATCTGATGGAAAAACTCTGTCTGACTTTTTCCATCAGAAATACCGATTGTGTGTACGAGACATTAGAGGCTGCAAAAGACTTGAGACTGGGGCAGAGGTTCACCTTCCAGCAGGACAACGACCCTAAACATACAGCCAGAGCTACAATTGAATGGTTTAGATCAAAGCATATTCATGCGTTAGAATGGCCCAGTCAAAGTCCAGACCTAAATCCAATTGAAAATTGCTGTTCACAGATGCTCTCCATCCAATCTGACAGAGCTTGAGCTATTTTTCAAAGAAGAATGGGCAAAAATTTCACTCTCTAGATGTACAAAGCTGGTAGAGACATCCCCAAAAAGACTTAAGCCCTGTACACACGATCGGATATCTGATGGAATCTAATCCAATGGATTGTTTCGTCGGATATCCATTGAAGCTGACTTTCATCAGTCTTGACTACACACCATCTGTCAAAAATCCGACCGTGTCCAAACGCGGTGACGTAAAACACTAGACGTGCTGAGAAAAATGAAATTCAATGCTTCCGAGCATGCGTCGACTTGATTCTGAGCATGCGTGGATTTTTGACCGATGGACTTCCACACAGACGATCGTTTTTTTATCCATAGGAAAATTTTAAAACATGTTCTATTTTTTTTCACCGATGGAAAGCAAACCGTCCATCGGTCCGTTTTCATCAGACAAACCGATCGTGTACAAGGCTTTACACCTGTAATTGCAGCGAAAGAAGGTTCTACAAATGCACGTCACACTTTTTAGATGATTATTTGTATAAAAAATTGAAAACCATTTATCATTTTCCTTCCACGTCACAATTATGTGCTACTTCGTGTTGGTCTATAACATAAAATCCCAATAAAATACATTATGTTTTTGGTTGTAACATGACAAAATGATGAAAATTGCAAGGGTATGAATACTTTTTCCAGGCACTGTAACTTGCACTGCTCATTTCAAACAAACAGAAGTTAGGGGGTTACATTAAGCTTGTTGTTCATTTAGCTAGTAGCACCAGGACCTGGACTTTTCTAGAGTTCCAGTAAAAGCTTTTATATATAAATACTGTATTTGACACTATAAAATATGTATCTGCCTTTGGTTTGATATGCTCATACCTTACTGCATTTGATGGCAAAAAATGTTCAGCATTTTAATTTGTGTGGATTTTTATGTCAAGCACCCACCTGTCACTATTACGCTATTACGGTAGGTACATGACTGAAGTTTTCTATGTGCAATGTAGACAAAGAAGCTCATGGCAGCACAACTAAACCAAATGGATTGAAGCTGTTTACAATTGCTGCACTTGGTGCAAGGAACCCATGGCTCTTCTGGCTCCATATGTGTTTGCTGTGGAAGTATAAAACCAAGAAACCCTTCATCTAGATCTGTATGCACCGCAGGGCTGTCTTTAATAATGATTGGACCCTGGGCAAAACATTTCTTGAACAAATTTGTCTGCTGGGATGTATTGGTTTGATCGTGTACACACGATCAAACCAAAATCCCCGCCGGCAGACGGCGCGCTGACGTGGCGGTGACGTTGACGCCGCTACGTCACCGCACCAGGAAGTGAATTACTTCCGCGCATGCGCCGAATCCATTCGACGCATGTGCGAGAAGATATGTCTGCTGGTTAGCGTACTAACCAGCAGACATATCGGGCGAACGGATTCCCAGCCGACAGATTTTAAAGCATGCTTAAAATCTGTTGGCTGGCCAAATCCGTCGGCTCGCCCGTACACACGATCGAATCTGTCTGCTGGGACGGTCGGGCCAACCGTTTCCAGCAGATAGATTTGATCGTGTGTACGCGGCCTAAGACATACAATAAATATCAGCAAGACTTGAAATCAGATCAGGCAGCGGTTGCCAGAGGTTATAGCATATCATTACCACTTACTGACTGGTTGCAGCACACATTACAGCTCACCGATTAGTTGATAGAGGTTACAGCACATGATTTCTGCTTGTTCGACAGCCGAACAAGGAATTTGATGAGGAAAATGTCAGTTTCGCCCGACGAGTTCCTCGGTCGTGTGTACGCAGCCTGACAGGTTTTATTTGTGCGTCCATTAGCATCCTTGCTTGACCCTCCCCTGCCCCTCTCTATCAGAGTTGGGGTCACATTAGCTGAGTGATAGAGAAATACTGAGGCAGAAGAGAAACATTGACATACTAGTCAGTACCAGTGTGCAGAAGTGTATTTGCTTTGGATAAATGAATCATCTCTAACGCTGGGTGTTCTACTTGTGTGGATATTGCTGCATTAAGCAAAAACAATTGAGTAGTTTTTACATTTTAGAATGGGGTGACTCAAATTTGTCCATCATTTTTAAAGGGTGCCTCGAGATTATCCATAATTTTTAATGGGTGCCTCCCAGTGGCGTAACCAGAGTTATGGGCGCCCGGGGCAGAACTTTTTTTTTTGCCCCCCCCCCCCCCCCGGCGCTAGCGCATGACCACATACGCCCAATCACAGGGCGCCATGCCATCAAATGCAGCCACTGTGCCATCAATTGTCACCACTGTGCCATCAATCGTCACCACTGTGCCACCAATTGTCACCACTGTGCCACCAATCGTCACCACTGTGCCATCAATCGTCACCACTGTGCCACCAATTGTCACCACTGTGCCATCAATCGTCACCACTGTGCCACCAATTGTCACTGTCCACACATCTATCCACCTCGGAGCTTTATATTATAACCTGCTGGGACTTGTAGTTCTCCATCGTCTCCTGGGGCTCAGGTGCATGCAATCCACCATCTTTGTTCAGTTTTTCTTACTGCTGGGACTTGTAGTCCCATAGATGGTGGATCGCATGCACCTGAGCCCCAGGAGACGATGGAGAACTACAAGTCCCAGCAGGTTATAATATAAGGCTCCTAGGTGGATGGGTGTCCGGACATCCATCCACCTCGGAGTCTTATATTATAACCTGCTGGGACTTGTAGTTTTCCATCTTCTCCTGGGGCTCAGGTGCATGCAATCCACACCCATCCACCTCAGAGCCTTTTTGTATGTATAACCTGCTGGGGCTTGTAGTTCTCCAATCTCCATGAGCCCCAGGAGAAGATGAAGTCCCAGCAGTCTTACTAAAATGACAGGCTCTGAGGTGGATAGGTGGGCATCAGGCAGAGCACCCCCTTTAGATTTACACCACCCCCCCCTTACCTTGCTGGAGATGGAGAAACTTGCCGCCGCGCTGTAAACACATGTTCCAGGCCAATCAGCGCGCCCTTCTGCCTGGTTGGCTGGTGTTTCCCGCCACTCCCACATCAAGGGAGACAGACAGTTCTACCAGCCAACCAGGCGCGCCGCCGCCGGGTGTACCAAGATGGCCGACAGCTCCAGAGCTAGGCCAAAGCCGCGGCCTTTCCTAAGGCGGCGGCGGCGCATTCCGCGGACGCCAGGATTTCGCCCCCGGCAATCTTTCGCCCGGTGCAGGAGCCCCCCCTGCCCCCCCCCCGCTACGCCAGTGGTGCCTCCAGATTGTCCTTCATTTTTAAAAGGTGCCTCAAGATTGACCATCATTTTTAAAGGGTGCCTTGAGATTGTCCATAATTTTTAAAGGGTGCCTTGACTGAAAAAAGGCTGAGAAACACTGGAATAGAGTACCTTGGCCCCGCTATCAATTTTGCCACAGTAGAATCACAGTAATTTGGATTGGTGAATACATACAGTGATACAGAATGCCCACATCGGGCTTGCATGGGTAAATATGTGGGAGGGAAGGAGGGAGGGGGATGGATAATGGAGCATGGTATGGTAAGGGAAGGGTAGAATCAGGGAGATATCTACGAGTAGAGCCCCCTCGGGTTCTCCCCACTAAATGAGTATGAATAGTTTTTTATTTTTTCAGTGTGGTTTTGGTTTTCTTGTCTCCTTTCAGGGAACAATGAGAGGTTGGGGCCATCGGGACCAAGTTTAGATGTAGTGGCTAGGTCAGTGAGGGTGAACCTTGGCACCCCAGATGTTTTGGAACTACATTTCCCATGATGCTCATGCACTCTGCAGTGTAGATGAGCATCATGGGAAATGTAGTTCCAAAACATCTGGGGTGCCAAGTAGTGTTGAGCAGAATATGCCATATTCGAATTCGCGATATATCTCGAATATATAGTCGAATATTCGACATATATTCGCTAAATACGAATATTCGTGATATTTTTTGGAAATTAAATGATTGCGAATTTTCGCGAATTTTTGCGAATTGCGAATTGCGAATTGCGAATTGCGAATGCGAATATTCAAGAAATGCGGAATGGAGCACTCTGATTGGCTCAGAATATTCGTGATATATTACAATATAAAATAATTGCGAATATTCGAGAAATGCGGAATGGAGCACTCTGATTGGCTCAGAATATTCGTGATATATTACAATACAAAATAATTGCGAATATTCGAGAAATGCGGAAGGAGCACTCTGATTGGCTCAGAATATTCGTGATATATTACAATACACAATAATTGCGAATATTCGAGAAATGCGGAAGGAGCACTCTGATTGGCTCAGAATATTCGTGATATATTACAATACACAATAATTGCGAATATTCGAGAAATGCGGAAGGAGCACTCTGATTGGCTCAGAATATTCGTGATATATTACAATACACAAAAATTGCGAATATTCGGCAAATGCGGAAGGAGCACTCTGATTGGCTCAGAATATTCGTGATATATTACAATATAAAATAATTGCGAAATTTCGAGAAATGCGGAATGGAGCACTCTGATTGGCTCAGAATATTCGTGATATATTACAATATAAAATAATCGCGCGATATCGCTATTTACCGAATAATCGCATTGCGATTTTTCGGCAATATAAAATGAGCGCTGCAGCTACTCGGCCCAAGGTCTCTAATCATACCAGCAATGCTTTTAGACGTCGATGGGGATCTCTAGGATGTGATCTGTTCTAAAAAAAAATTTAAAACATTCGAATATTCGAAATAGCGAATATTCGCCGCGATATTCGCGTTATTCGCGAATACTCGAATATGCAATATTCGTAGCGAATATTCGCAATGCGAATATTCGTGAGCAACACTAGTGCCAAGGTTCACATCACTGGGCTAGGTAGACCCTAGACTACAGTTGGGAGTAAAAGCAGAAAGGGTACCTATGCTTTGAAAAAGGGTTTCCCCCATCTCTTGCTTGTCCTTCCCCTCCTTTTGATGGAAGGGTATTCTTCCAGGAGATACAGCTTGTCTTTTATATTTATTATAGGTTTGTAACACTATATATATATATATATATATATATATATATATATATATATATATATATATATATATATATATATATATATATAATATATATATATGGTGTGTATATATATATTAATATATATTGTGATGCATGTGAAACCTCACAGGTTTCTTATGGTTGCTCTTTTCTTATTTGATGATTTCAGGATTATTACCTGGGTCTTTTTTTGTCATGTATTGTTGTTATGTCCTTTTTTATTGAAAAAATATGATTGAAATACAAAACCAAACAGTAGATCCAACGTACAAATAAAATAAAAATAAAGAACAGCCCCCATGAGACACAATTCTGGTGCATTCTTGTCTTGGTCAGGTGCAAATGGTCTTTATATTCCAATGATACCAACTAAGTTTGTTATATCAGAAGTAAAAAAAAAAAAAAATAGAGTATCAAGTGACCCACTAATCGACTGCAAGCCGTTCAGCCCTCTGCCAGATTTTTTATTGCTGCCTGTGTCCCCCCCTGGGAGATTTCTTTTGATTCTCTATTATTGGGCTGGGGTTAGAGATATAATATTGTAAAGGATAATCTTTCCAATTGGAATAAAGAAAGCAGCAAAAAAAAAGAGTATGCAAGTGTTAAGCCCTGTATACACGATCGGTTTGTCTGATGAAAACGGACCGATGAACTGTTTTTATCGGACGAACGGATCGTGTGTGGGCCCCATTGTTTGTTTGTTTTTCCCCATCGGTGAAAAAAAATAGAACCTGTTTTAAATTTTTCCTATGGTTCAAAAACCCATAGAAAAAACGATCGTCTGTGGGGAAATCCATCAGTCATAAATCCACGCATGCTCAGAATCAAGTCGACGCACGCTCGGAAGAATTGAACTTCATTTTTCTCAGCACGTCGTAGTGTTTTAAGTCACCGCGTTGGATATGATGGGGTTTTTAACCGATTGTGTGTAGGCAAGACTGATGAAAGTCAGCTTCATCAGATATCCGACGAAAAAATCTATCGGATTAGATTCCATCAGATATCTGATCGTGTGTACAGGGCTTTAGAACTTTTTATCAGGTTTTATTGCTGTCTGGGCCCGGAACAACCCGTTCTCTTATTTCTTGGTGTCACCTCGACAGGAAGTAGGGGGGAAACCCCTCCATGAGACATAGACAGCATTTAAAACCTGACAGATGATCTTTCCCTTCCCCTGTCTATGCAAAGCTAAAAAAAAAAAAAAGTTTTAGTCATCTGCTTTAACTGGCTGCCAAGCTATTTGTAATCCATTCATTTTGCTCTCCAACTGTGTATGGCTCAGACACTCCAGAGGTTTCACTGTCTTAGGCAGGAGAAGAGTTGGAGTTACCATGCCAAGGACTGGATGTGTTTGAATCCAAAATAATTTAGTGATGCCCCAGGATGTTGGCAAACCTAGTTGGTTGGTTTTGTGAAAGCTGTCGGATTTGTACAATAAAACATCTCAAAGACAATAACACCAGCTGAGAATGTGCATGAGGTGAATAGAAGAAAATTAAGACAAAGGGAAAGGTGACTGTTAAATGCCAAGAAAGATGCTTAACCACTTTAATAGTGGGCACTTTTAGCCCTTTCCTGCCCATGACAGTTTTCAACTTTCAGCGCTGTGGCACTTTGAATAACAATTGCACGGTCATGCAACACTGTAACCATATGAATTTTTTTATCATTTTGAACACACAACTAGAGCTTTCTTTTGGTGGTATTTAATTTTTTTGCTACATAAAGGAAAAAATACTGTTTTTCTTAGTTTCTGTAAAAATGTTTTGCAATTAAATAATTGTTCTTCATATCGTTAGCACAAAATACATTTCGTTGGTGAAAATAACCCAAATCAGTGTATATTATTTAGTCTGTAGGAAAGTTATAGTAGTATAGAGAAACATTGCGCTAAATTTAGCTAAGACTACTGGACTTTTACTACTCCTTGAATATGAGGAGGTGGAGAGATGATCCTCAAAATATAAAAGATATGCGCTGTCTCGTGTGAATTAATAGAGTGAAACAAATGCTACGTTCACCCTCTGGCTCTATTCTACACTCTCTAACCCTCATCTTTAATCTCTCCCTCTCTTCTGGCATCTTCTCCAACTCTCTAAAACATGCACTTGTCAGCCCTATACTTAAAATATATATATATATATATATATAAAAAAAGCCCTCACTGGACCCATCCAATATTAACCACTTGCTCACCTTAGGACGTCATATAACGTCCTCCACTTTGTGCGGGGATATCTGAGTGATGCCTGCAGCCGTCTTCAGCCGGCGATTCTGTGCACCATAAAAGCGATCAAAGCGGCAGTTTCACCGCTTGATCGCTCTTATAGGTGGCGGGAGGGGACGTCCCCTCCCGCCGCCATTCGGAGAGCGAATTGGCTGGCGTTTGCAGCAAAACCATAGAGATGACTGGTGACCAGACGGTCACAGTCATCTCTATGACCGTCGGAGGACCAGGCGCGACGTTATGACGTCACGCACAGTACCCGGAATGAAAACACAGCCGCAATCGCGGCTGAATGCATGAGATCGGTGAATTTTTTTTCACGATCTAATGCTTTTCAGCCTGGAGGAGAGATGTGGGGTCTTATTGACCCCGCATCTCTCCATAAAGAGGACCTGTTACACACTATTCCTATTACAAGGGATATTTACATTCCTTCTAATAGGAATAAAAGTGATAAAAAAACAAATGTAAAAAAAGTGTAAAAAAAATAAGTAATAAAAAATAAAAAAAATATTTTTTTAAAACGCCCCTGTCCTGGTCGCTCGCGTGCAGAAGCAAACACGCATGCAAGCCCCGCCCACATATGTCAGCACCGTTCAAACCCCACATGTGAGGTATCATCGCATGCATTAGAGTGTCAGCAACAATTCTAGATCTCCTCTGTAACTCAAAAATAGTAACCTGTAAAAAAAATGAAAGCGTCGCCTATAGAGATTTTTAAGTACCGAAGTTTGGCGCCATTCCATGAGTGTGCGCAATTTTAACGCGTGACATGTTAGGTATTTATTTACTCGGCGTAACATCATCTTTCACATTATACAAAAAAATTGGGCTAACTTTACTGTTTTGATATCTTTTAATTCATGAAACTGTTTTTTTCCCTAAAAAAGGCGTTTGAAAAATTATTGCGCAAATACCGTGAAAGAAAAAAAAGTTGCAATGGCCGACATTTTATTCCCTAGGGTGTCTGCTAAAAAAATATATAATGTTTGTGGGTTCTGAATAATTTTTTAGCAAAACAATTGTGATTCGTACATGAAGGAGAAAAGTGCCAGAATAGGCCCGGTGATTAAGTGGTTAACAACCTACGTCCCATCTCTTTGCTCCCCTTTTATCCAAACTCCTTGAACGCCTAGTCTACAACCAACTAAGCGTCCACCTTAGTGATAATGGCCTTCTTGATCCCCTTCAGTCTGGATTTCGTCCTTAACTCTCCACAGAAACTGATATAAACAAAGGCCTGGGGAATGCCCAAGAAAGAACCAAGCCTACTTACCGACCAGCTCGCAGATAACCAAATAACCTGTCTAACAGTATGCGTTAAAAACAGGGGTTTTGTCTGCACGCATTTGCAAATGCATGCATGAGCCACAGAGCCTCGTCAAGGCACCCTGGAATCTGTGGTCCTAACACTAAACAATGAGTGTCCCCACAGAAACTGCTCTCCTATAACAAACAATCTACTAACGGCCAAAACCAATGGACACTATTCTGTACTTCTACTCCTGGACCTCTCTGCTGCCTTTGATACAGTTGGCCACCCCCTCCTCATCAAAAAACTTCACACCTTTGGTCTCTGTGACTGTACTATTCGCTGGTTTTCTTCCTACTTATCAAACCGCACCTTTAGCGTTTCTTACAACTCTACTTCCTCCTCTCCTCTTCCTTTCTCTGTTGGGGTCCCCCGAGGTTCGGTTCTTGGACCTCTCTTATTTTCAATCTACACCTCCTCCCTGGGTCAGCCTCCCGTAGCTTCCAATATCACCTCTACGCTAATGGCACCCAAATCTATTTCTCTACCCCTTAGCTCACTCCCTCCGTCTCCTCGCGTATCACTAATTTACTATGAGATATATCAGTCTGGATGTCACACCACTTCCTCAAACCTAATCTATCCAAAACCAAACATATAATTCTTCCTCCCATGTGCCTCTTTCCCTGATCTCTTTGGCAAAATTGATGGCACAACTATTAACCCATCCCCGCATGTCAAGGTTCTAGGTGTAGTCCTGGACTCTAAACTCTCCTCTAAGCCCCACGTCCAATCACAGTCCAAATCTTGCCACCTTAACCTCTGCAACATCTCCAAAATACACCCCTTTCAAACCAATGACACAACAAAGCTCCTAATTCACTCCCTGGTCATCTCTCGCCTCGACTACTGCAACTCCCTTCTCACTGGATTGCCTTTACATAGTCTATCACCCCTTCAATCCATCACAAATGCTGCTGCCAGACTCATCCACCTTACCAATCACTCTGTGTCTGCTACTCCTCTCTGTCGATCCCTCCACTGGCTTCCGCTCACCCAACAAATTAAATTCAAAATACTAACAACTACTTACAAAGCCATCTCCAGCTACATCACTAGCCTAGCCTCTAAAAACCAACCTACTCGTTCACTTTGTTCCTCTCAAGACCTCCTGCTCTCTAGCTCCCTCGTCACCTCCTCCCATGCTCGCCTCCAGAGCCTCTCCAATCTATGGAATGCCTTACCCCAATCTGTCTGATTATCTCCTACTCTATTAACTTGTAGACGTTCCCTGAAAAACCTCCTCTTCAGAGAAGAACACCTATCAACTGTATTTTCATTCTCTCCAACAGCTCATCCCCCACAGTTATTACCATTTGTTGCATTTGGCCCTCCCTTCTAGATTGTAAGCTCTAATGAGCAGGGCCCTCTGATCCCTTTGTATTGATTTGTATTGTAAGTGTACTTTCTGCTCCCATGTTGTAAAGCGCTGCGCAAACTGTTGGCGCTATATAAATCCTGTATAATAATATTGTAAACCAACACAAAAATTACCACCATGTGATTAAACAAACATAATAACATAATATGAAACCAAATTCATCATATAATTATTAATCAAATAACTATTCATAATTTTTTTTAAATAAATCATAAAAATTTATTTTTGTAAAATTATAATTTTTTCATGAAAACAATATACGGTACATATAAAGGGCCAGATTCAGATACAATTACATTGGCGCAGAGTATCAGAGATACACTACGCCGCCGTATTTTACCAGGCTAGAATTCTGGTAGATTTTGTCCCTTACGGTACGGCGGCCTAGTGTATTTCTCGCCGCGTAATCGAAATACGCGATTAGGGGGCGTGAAGCATTTAAATTAGGCGCGTCCCCGCGGCGATCGAACTGCGCATGCCCTGTTCAGAAATTTCCCGCCGTGCATTGCGCGAAATAACGTTGTTACGTAATTTTTTGTTTGAGTAGCGTCGTTTACGGACATTCCTATTCCCGGACGACTTACGTGAAAAATAAAAAAAGACGTCGGAAAACGTTGAAATTCGACGCGGGAACGACTGCCATACTTAACATGGGCTGTCTAATATTAGACCAGCAAAAAGCTGGTATAATTTTACGCAGCAAAAAGATGACTAAAGATGCCGTAAGAGATTGTGATTGACGTTCGTAACTTCGTGGATCGTCGGCAAAAGCTCATTTGCATACCCCGACGCGGAAAACGACGGGAACTCGACCCAGCGGCCGCAAATTTATTGCAGCGTAGATCCGAAGGCGTACGAACACGTAAGCCAGTCGGATTGAAGCCCGCAGCCGTATTTTCATGGTTTGAGGTTTCAGAGTAGTGAAAAACACGCGTAATTTGAAAGTACTCCAGTCTAATGCGAGTTAGACAGGAGTAAGGGCTCTGTGAATCTGGCCCAAAGTGTCCTGGTGTTTTCATTTCAATCCATTTTAACTTTTTTCTATAAAATCAAGTGAACCACTTCCAGTGAAAAAATATTTTTAATACGTTTTCCAAATATGATTTAATGTGCCGCTTACCAGTTCCCAATGATCTCCAAGTTATAAGAGATCATATATCGCATGAGGTGAACAGATATGTGGATTCCTCCTGTATGTAATCTGACCTCCTCGATAGATCAATCCAGCAGCCTTCTAATTAGCTTCACAGCCCTGCACACTCCAGCCTGGACTCACTTGATGCTCTCCACTCGGTGTATGTGTGAGGTTTAAACATAGGGACGACTCACCGCATAATGCGTTTACAGAAAGGTTAATTCCCAGAAGTAGTCTATTAAGGGGAAACATGTTGGAAGGCGATGGGAGCTGTGATGTGATGATCCATACTTGTTGATGATCTCTTGGTTGGATTACTCTCTATATTGCCTAAATGTATCCTAGTTGCTGTAAGTGCATTATTTTAGCTTTAATAAACCTTTTTGTATTATGCAATGAGTCTTCCCTATGTTTAAACCCCACACATACACTGAGTGGAGAGCTTTAAGTGAGTCCAGGCTGGAGTGTGCAGGGACGGAAAGCAATTTTTTTATGAATATTTCTTTGATTAATAATTTTCTGATGAATTTGATCTCATATTATGTTTGTTTAATCACATGGTGGAAATTTTTGTGTTTGTTCACAATACTTCACTCTATTGATTTAGATGAGGCAGCGCATATCTCTTATATTTTGAGCACTGTAGGAAAGTTATACTACAAACTATGGTATATTTCTGAAAATGTATCAATCCTGATGTACTGACGGCCTATCTTATTTCTTGAGGCCCTAAAATGCCAGGACAGTACAAACATTCCCCAAATGACCCCCTTTTTTTTTTAAGTAGACAGTCCAGGGTATATAGTAACAGGCATGGCAGGTTTTTTTTAAGTTTACATTTTTTGTCATCATTTTTTTTAGAAAATTAAGAAATAAAAAAAATTAAATTTCTTTTTTTACCGGTGCAGTATCTTTTTTTTTTTTTTTCATTATTATTATTATTATTATTATTTTGTGACCAGAGCAATATTTACTTCCCTTTTCTTTTTTTTTTTGTATATTATCTTTTTATTGCCATACATTTTTCAAGTTAACTGCATTAGAAATAGGTGTCTCCACCTTACATTTCCATTCTTATCCAGAACATACATTCCCAACCCCCCCAAAAAAACAGACCAGAGCAATATTAAGTCACTAGTGGGTAGGTTGGGCTCGGAGCACTGCGCTCTGAGCCCAATTTTTTTTAAACCAATTAGAGCCTTATGCCACGTACACATGGTAGTTTTTTGTGTTAAATAAAACGACGTTTGAAAAAACGTCATTTAAAATGATCGTGTGTGGGAAAAACGTTGTTTTATGTCTTAAAAAAAACGACCAAAAAAAAATCCGAACATGCTTGAATTTTTTATGTCGTTTTTCAGAATGTCGTTTTTTGTGTCATAAAAAATTATCCTGTGTGGGCAAAACGACGTTTAAAACGACGTTTTAACCACCCGCGCATGCTCAGAAGCAAGTTATGAGACGGGAGCTTCAATGGAACAGAGTGCCGTCGAATGTGGTGTACATAACCGTGCTTTGCAAGAGCATTTTCAGAAAACGATGGTGTGTAGGCAACATCGTTTTTTAAAATGAAGTTTGAAAAACGTTGTTTTGTTTCGTGAGATAAAACGACATTTTTTTACATCACAAAAAGTGATCGTGTGTACGCGGCATTAGGCTCCAAATATGTGGCTTAAAAAAAAAAGACGAAGCAAACTATGATTCCCCGCATGCAAGCTAGAGGGGCGGAACTCCTGCGCCCCTAATGGACCGGCTGCTCCTGGACAGTGCACTGTTGAATCATCTTCACTTTCTGAGAGGACGTCATATGAAGTCTAGTCAGGATGGATAAGCCAGCATCTGACCATCATTCTGCTATAGGCCGGGTGGGAAGGTGTTAATAAAGAGGTGTTTTCTTCATATATAATGTTGGGTAGCTTATACTGATATGTCAGTAAAAACCCATCTAATATTTAGTCACGCATATGAGGTGGTTATAAGAAAGGCCAAGCATGAACATCAGAAAGAAAAGCTACAAGGTGAACTATACATAAATGTATCCTGTATAGATAGCAGAACATCTTGTACAGAGATCTGAACATAAATGAAAAATGCACTTATAAAGCATCAATGGATTAATTCATTAAGCCTTCTCCTTTATAGTCTAGGTCAGGGATAATCATTTAGCGGACCTCCAGATGTTGCAAAACTACAAGTCCCATCATGCCTCAGCCTTTGGGTTCATGCTTGTGGCTGTCAGAGTCTTGCTATGCCTCATGTAAATTGTAGTTTTGCAACAGCTGGAGGTCCGCTAATTGCATATCCCTGGTCTAGGTGATTGTTGAATTAAAGTTTGAAAAATTTGCTTATTTTAAGATTTCTTGTGCCATTGCTAAAGGGTTTTTTTTTTTTTTAATCTAAAATAGTACAGTAAGCAAAACAAATGCTTTCCTAAAAAAGCAACTAACTTTTCTCTGGATTACAAATATCCCCATATGTGCATGACCCAAAGACAGATTGAGTGAAGGGCAGATAGGGCCCAGGGCTAGGTAGCAGCTTTAGCATTCTATCAGTTCAATTGACATTGACAAGGATTGTAGCAGGCACAGGAAAGCTGCCCCATTTGCATTGTCTGTACTGGCATTGGGCCAACGATGTCAAGCGACAGTCAGGTTCACAGCTTTGACTAATAGCCAGGGCTGGTTTTCTTCCTGGGCCACATCGGTCATGGCCTAAGAAACCCTAACAGGCGTAAGATGCCCAGCTTCCAAAATGACAAAATGTTGCACTGCTTCCCCATTCCTATTTATGGGATTATAGAGCCTCATACCTGCTGCCTCCCCTGCTATGGAACCTTGATCGGGCATTATTAGCATATTAGCAGGATGCCACCGCTGTTGCAAATATGTGCTTGTCCACCAGGTTGCTATACTTTCCCCACTCCTACTGGCTTAGGGGGAAAAAGTATAAACTCAATCCTTCCAATTGCTCTATACTACTATTTTGAACTGGTGCATGAACATAGTAGCTGCGCTAGGGTTGCCACCTTATTCCTATAAACCTGAACACATATGAATTACACAGGTTCTGGGGCTAATTTCATGCAGTTAAGGCACCAAGTGAGTAAAGCTTGTTTTTTTTTTTTTTTTTTAAACAACAAACATTTCATACTTACCTCCACTGTGCAGTTCATTTTGCACAGAGTGGCCCCAATCCTCGACTTCTGGGGTCCCCCGGCGGCGCTGGTAGCTCTTCCCCACATTTCCATCGGATATGTCCGATCTGGAGTTTGATCCGATGGCGTGTACACACCATCGGATCAAATTCCCCGCCGGCGGACGGCGCGGTGACGTGTCGGTGACGCGGCGGTGACGTTGATGCCGCCACGTCACCGCTACGTCACGCACCAGGAAGTAAACACTTCCGCGCGCATGCGTCGGATCCATTCACAGGATACGACGCATGTGTGGGAGGATATGTCCGCTGGTTTCCCGTACTAACCAGCGGACATATCCGACGGACAGGTTTGTAGCGGACAAATTTCAAAGCATGCTTTGAAATTTGTCCGATGGACAAATCTGTCCGCTAGCCCATACACACGATCGGAGATGTCTGCTGAAATGGTCCATCGGACCGTTTTCAGCGGACATATCCCCTCGTGTGTACGAGGCCTAAGAACCCGTTGTTCGGTGAAAAGGCTGAATGCTAATAGAACACAAAAAACAAAGAAAGTCCTATCTATTTGTGTTGAAGAACCCATTAGGGGGCACCTGGTAGTCAGGAAGTTACCTAAGTTTCATTAACTGCGCATGCACCGATCGTGGACGTATCCCAGTGCGCCTGTTTCAAATTATGACGCTACGACGCATTGTTTTCGACGTGAACGTAATTGACATAAATCCCCATTCACGGACGAGTTACGCAAACAACGTAAAAAAATTTACATTCGACGCGGTCCCGACGTCCATACTTAACCTAGGATGTGCCATCTTTTTGGTGGTTTATCTTTACGCGGGAAAACGCCTTACGTAAACGGCGTAAATTCACTGCGTCGGCCGGGCGTACGTTCGTGAATAGGCGTATCTCGCCGATTTACATATTCTAGGCGTAAATCAGCGGGAATGCCCCTAGCGGCCATCTTAAAAACGCAGTTAAAGGGGTAGTTCACCCAAAAACCTTTTTTTTACCATTGATTGAGGCTCGTTTTGTCAAGGGGAATCGGGTGGTTTTTTTTTAGAATCGAAGCAGTACTTACCGTTTTAAAGATGCATCGTCTCCGTCGCTTCCGGGTATGGTCTTCGGGAATGGGCGTTCCTATTTGATTGACAGGCTTCCGACGGTCGGATACCTCGCGTCACGATTTTCCGAAAGTAGCCGAACGACGGTGCGCAGGCGCAGTATAGAGCCGCACCGGCGCTCGGCTTCTTTCGGCTACTCGTGACGCGATGTATGCGACCGTCGGAAGCCTGTCAATCAAATAGGAACGCGCAGACCAGAAGACCATACCCGGAAGCAACGTTGACGATGCATCTCTAAAACGGTAAGTACTGCTTCGATTCTAAAAAAAAAACACCCGATTCCCCTTGACAAAACGAGCCTCAAGGTTTTTGGGTGAACCACCCCTTTAAGATACAACGGCGTAATACAATTACGCCGCTCGTATTTTAACTTAATCATGGGGTATCTTGTTTTCTGAATACAGAAAAAAGATACGCCGGCGCATCTAGAGATAAGCCACGTAACTTCTTTCTGAATCTGGCCCTATGGGCACAAGTTGGACAAAATTCTCCTTGAATTCTCCTTGAAGTAGTATAGGAATCTTTTCTACATTCAGAGCAATTCGTTGACTAACATTGAATTTTACATGTCATGTGTCTTGGAGTCTCATAAGTCGGAACAGCCCGTACACACGATCCGAATATCGAACGACTTTTTCCACTTAATAGTAGAATTTGAACAGGTTACTAAAGTCACGAAAATTCTCGTATGACAGAGAAAAATAAATCGTAAGTGATGTCATGTGCTGTAATGTATTTGTATTGTATTTTCGGACGACAACTATACTGACTAAACGGAAATCGTACGATCTGGTATCATACGAGGAATATTTTTTGTACTTGTCCGATCTAATAATATCAGATGAATTGTCGTGATCGGCTCTCGAAAGCTCTGTGCTAACGATCCAATTATCGTACGACTCTTCCTCGGATGACAGTTTTCTTACAATATTGGGATCGTGTGTATGGGCTATAAGTCAGGGCAGTGTTAACCGAGCTCAAGGGACAAGGGACACATACAGTATGTATATAAAACTATTTTTGTACACATTTAATTTATACAAAGATAAAAAAGCATGTGCTATGCCGCTTTATAATATTGGTTTAATAAAAAGACAACAGTGCAGTGAAGGAAAACAAAAAAGACAAAAAAAAGCTGCAAATACACTATGAGATATCTACTATAGTAATAAATGGAAATGAATAAAACATGTTGTGCTGTGCAAATAAGTTCAAATAAGTATTCAAATATCAAAAACATGAAAAGTCCCAAAGTTATTGATGTTAAAGTCTACAAAGTGCATGTGTGAAAAATGATTCCACCTTGAAAATCCTTGTTGAAAGTGTTGCAACAGATCACCAAGAGGTCAAGACAGTAGGCTTACCAGAAGAACATGACCCCCTAATAAAAGAGTGGTCATAAAAAGCATGTATGATATTGCTCCACGTCTGTCTCATCTTCTCCTGCTGAGTCAACAGGTAGCCCGGTTATCTCAACATCACCACTTCAAATCATAAGCCACATGTACTCTCCATATAGTGTAAAGTCTTCAAAATACCCCTTATGTTACGCTTACAGATGATAATAAGTAATTGTGCGTTGAAAAACCAATCAAGTCGGCAAAACAAACAACTTCCTGTTCAATTCTGTTACGCAATGATGTCAGCATCTAGTTCGGCCCTATGTGTTTCATCACACATCTTCTGTGGCAGTACATACAAAGTTCCTTCAATATGTTTTTCCAAAATGATAATACATTTCATGGAAAAAATTCTCCAGATTTTCAGAGAAATTTGTCAAAGCGTTACATTTTCCTCTCAACTCTAATCAAGATATGTGCTGGTATTTACAAGTGCCTGAAGTTTACTCTCAGTTTTATAACTGTAATGCCCCGTACACACAGTCGGACCTTTGACCTGCCAAAATCACATCGGAATTCTGACGGAATTCCATCAGAGTAAAAGAGAACATGTTCATCTAACATCTAAACTCCGACGGAATTCCTCGGAATTTCCGATGAAAAAAGTCCAATGGGGCATACACGCAATCAGACTGTTTCCATCGGAAATTCCGACCGTGTGTTCAAGGCATAACATGTATACCTTAAAGGGCAAGTCTACTTTAAAGGAAACTTACCCACCTCTCCTAGCCCTTTGGATCTAACCTTCCTGGGCCCCAAGTTGCCCCAAGTTGCTTACTTACCTGAGCCTACTGTAATACTTACATCATCCAGCTGAAACTTCCTTACCACTGGTCACACCTGTTCAATGAGCTCTCTTAGATTACTGTAGTGCCATCTTTAAGAGGGCTAGGCAGGGTGGGCACTTAAACCAAAAGAAATCTTACTGTCAGGGCCTGGATTTGAACCCAGACCCTCTACTGTGTCAAACAATGTCGCTTCTTATTGCTGAGCCACCTGGAATGCTAGGCATCTCACTGGACAATTCCTTGAACCTCATTTGTCTTGAACCTTGAACACTTTGCTCTTCATATGGACTTCCTGATTTAAGCCATGTCTTTGCGCTTCCTGTTTGCCAGATTATTGTGCTCTCTCCAGCCAGTATCTCACTTTTGTCTTTCGTGCTGCTTTCCATATCCTTGCTACCACTCGTTATTGACCCTTGGCTTCTTCCTTGACTACGCTTCGGCTTGATCCCAGCCTGCAACTACTTGTTACAGACCTTTTGCTTGTTTACTGACTACGCTTCTGTTCGACCCTTATCTGCTATATCTGCTACTGAACCCCAGCTTGCTCACCTTCTGGTGGGGCGATCCTGAGGACCACGACCTGGTAGTAACACACAGCTAAACCCATCTCCACCATCAGGAGCTCTGGTGAACACAGGTTAGTACTTAGACTCTGTACCACAGAATAGCCTGCGTTATTTGACAGGTTGACCTGCTTGTATATCTATCCTGCTGGTCAGCAGGAGTCCCCCTACTGCTATAGCTACTGGTCTCCAAGCCTGAGCCCCGACCGTGACACTTAGAGTCGGTTCACACTGGGGTGACACGACTTCCAGCACGACTTTCAGAGGCAACTCCAACACGACTTGAGCATGAACCACAGGGTGATCTGGGGCGATTTACAACACGACTTGAAGTCATCTCCAGGACAGGAGACTTTCCAGTGGCCAATCAAACAACAATCAGCTCTAGGGGATGGAGGGGGAGGGAGGGGTTTGCCTGAGAAATGTATGTTATCTTCCTGGAAAGTTGCTTCAGTTAAGACAGTGATAAGACTTGGAGGCGACTTCAATTGAAATCAATGGGTAAAAATTGCCTAGAAGTCGGATTGAAGTAGTACAGGAACCTCTTCTGAAGTCGGAGCGACTTCAGTAGTGTGTATTAAGACGGCTCCCATTCACTTACATTGCTTTTCTGGACAGCGCGACTTGGGACGACTTGAGGCGACTTCAAGTCGGATCCCATGTCGTCCCAGTGTGAACCGACTCTTACCCTTTAAAGTGTGTTTTAATAATTACCTGGAGTCCAGAAAGTCAGAGTAAAGTCAGAACTTCTAAAATGCATATATGGGTCTGTGAGGCATAAAGTATTAAAGCCATTGGGTCAACATGGCAGTAAAAGAAAAGTCTGCAATGGTAGCCTCCCAATTGTTTCCTTTAAACCTTCCTCTGCAATTTGGTTGTGTGTTCCCTGGAATCAGATCTCTGAATATAGGAAATGATAGAATATGAATATGTTATGTTTTAAAAATAGGAAATGAACATGAACAAAAAGCCGAGATCTCCAGAATACAATGACAAGTAAGGTCTTGTGATTCATAGTAGTATATAATAGAGTCAGGCTTGTCACATGCTGTTGTTCACATGAATAGCCTATGTTGTGTATTCCGCTCTTCTTCTCTTTCCCTGTGTCTGGAAGAAAAGGCCAGTTCCTGCCCTGCCACATCCTCTCTGCATCTCTCTCGTCCTTGGTCACTTTGCATTAAATCTCAGACCAGCCCCTCCACCCACAAGTCTCTAGCCTGATCTGATGCGTGCAGATGTGACCTGTCATCACTGAGCAATCGTAAGGGACAGACTGCCATCAGAGCCCCTGGCTGCAGGACAGACCTCCTCTCCTCCTCGCTCTGTGGATTGATGATGTCTGGCAGTTGCAGCCTTAGGAAGTGGTACTTCTCAATGATTGGTGCCAGCCTGTTTTTTTTTTATTTAAAGACATCTTTACTGTTTGTTTAAGGCATTCATGATTAAGGGATCAGCTTGATGTAAATCATCTTATCAGTGTCTATTAAAGCTTTTAGGGTCTTTTTTCTAAGTAAAGATTGGAATTACATGGGGCAGACATATTTGTTTATTACATGGGCAGGTGCTGCTTCCTCCTTTGCAGTTCCCTTCTCACAATGCAAGTCCATGAGCCTGCTCCTTAAAAACAATACACTCCCTGTGTGGCTGATATCCAATTCTGAATAGAGCACAAAATGGTTAGTGTATTCATCAGGTTTTCTGTGTCAAATCTTTGGGAGATTTACCCTAACTTCCTGTCAAGGCCAGAAGTTATGGGACAATCTCTTCAACGTGAATAAGATGAAACATTGCATACACTTATGTTTTTGTTTTTTTGCTGTCCTCGCTTTCTTGTTGATACCTGCACCCCCATTTCTTGTATGGGTATCACAGGGACAGTGTAGAAAAATCTCCACAATGGAGTCAAAGACATAAATAAAAATCTGATAAAAATGTTACTTCTTTTAATGCTGTATCCCAAAATGTTAATTACATTTTTGGCTTCAGTAAGGCATTATGAAAGAAACTAAAGTGGAATATAAAGAATATCATAAGAGCCGGTTCACACAAGGGCGACTCGTTAGGCGACTCAGCCGCCTGACAAGTTGCGCTCTGCTGTGTTCAATGGAACCGTTCTAATAGGAGCGTCTCAAGTCGATCCGACTTAGAAAAAGGTCCTTGTACGACTTTGGGGGCAACTCGGGGCGACTTGCATTGAATCAACAGAATGGGGAAAAGGGGGGAGCACTCACATTGACACATCCGTAAATTTAGGAGACGAAAAAGGAAAAAATACTCGAGAAATGGTAATTGATGGTCGGACCTTAGAAGCAGGACGGGAATATCAAAAAATAAAAAAATTATTACAAAAAATTGAAAATTTTATTACAAAAAATTGAAAATTTTATTACAAAAAATTGAAAATTTTATTACAAAAAATTTAAAATTTTATTACAAAAAATTTAAAATTTTATTACAAAAATTTAAAATTTACAAAAACAGATCAATAAAAAAACACATAGGATATACGATATGGATATACTATATGGAAAATATCCTCTGTGCATCATCAAAACGCCGATGCACAGAGGATATTTTCCATATCGTATATCCTATATGTTTTTTTATTGATCTGTTTTTGTAAATTTTCTATTTTTAGTAATAAAATTTCTATTTTTTGATATTCCTGTCCTGCCTCTAAAGTCCGACCATCAATTACCGTTTCTCGAGTAATTTTTCTTTTTTCGTGACTTGCATTGACTTCAATACAGAAGTCATTTTGCAAGTCGCCTCTGAAATCGTCTTGAGATCGCCTTGCTGAGTCGCCCCCAAAGTCGTGCTGCCCCTGTGTGAACCGGGTCTTAGGCCGCGTACACACAAGGAGACATTTCCGCTGAAACTGGTCTGCAGAGCAGTTTCCGCGGACATGTCCGATCGTGTGTACTTCCTAGTGGACAGGTTTCCAGCAGACAAAAGTTTCTAAGCATGCTTAGAAACTTGTCCGCTGGAAACCTGTCAGTCGGACATGTCCACTGGTTAGTAAGCCTAACCAGCGGACCGAAATCCCGCGCATGTGTCAAATTGATTCGACGCATGCGTGGAAGCATTTTACTTCCTGGTTTGAGGACGTCGGTGACTTCTACGTCACCGCGTTCTCTGTCCGCGGGGATTTTGGTCTGATGGTGTGTACACACATCAGACCAAAAGATCCCCGGAGACATGTCCGATGAAAACGGTCCGCGGACCGTTTTCATCTGACATGTCTCCTCGTATGTACAGGGCCTCACAGTTTTGGTAATTGTATTTTAAAAAAAATATTAAATTGTATTCAATTTTAAACCAAAGTTTTATAAATTTATTTACAACATCTATTAAAAAAAAAAAAAAACATTTACTACACTAGTTTCATAAAGCATTCTGGGTTTTCTAAAAAGAAGTTGCAGAAGTTGTTTGATTTCAGATTATCTCTCTTTAACTGAAAGTCTTGTATAAAGCCATCACAGCAGGGAGGATGAAGAAATCCTCAGTCTTATTTGGCTGGGCATGTGGGCTTGAGCTATTGAGAACTGTAAATAACATGTTGTTGTGTTTGTTCGTTTTTTGTTTTTTGTTTTTTAGCAAAGCAGAGCACACTCTTCTGGAAAACTTGTAAAACATATGCACTCCTGGCTGGCAGGAAATGTAATGCTAATGCATTATTTAGATTTTTTTAAGATTTAACCAAAAAGCTAAAAAAATAAATAAAAATTAAATCTTGAGCATAATAACAGCAACAAAAATATATAAAAAAAATACACATAGCCCCTACATTGTTGTCTTGTCCCAGGCCTATTTGGTGGAGAACATAGGTGTTTGCACGCTAAAGCTCAAACACATGTGTGTGTGTCTAAATATATATGCCCCTGGGACACTGTGATCTGCCTGCTGACAAAGTGAAATAGAAGTGCATAAACACTTCTCTTTTGGCAGAGTCGGTAAGACAGAGATCTTTCCCATCTTCCTTCCAGCACACAGCAATAATACTAATGCGCATGGGGTGATTAGGATGTGCCCAGGCACATCCAGCATACCCTGTGCGCACACCTATTTTTTTTTCCAAGACAGCCACTATTTTTCCATCCCTGTGTTAAAGATGCAGCCAAAAGGGTACCTTTTCCATGTTTTGGGTGAATGCTCTAAAATCTGTTCTTTTTTGCAAAACATTATAACACAAATTAAACAAATGTTAGACAAAGATCTCTTATGTACTGACACCTTTTTTAATCCATGCACCCACAATGCCTACCTAACGCTATAAAAACTGTGCCTTACCAAGTCTTTTAAATTCAATCAGAAGTCTAGTTTCTGTATTTAGGAAAGGATTCTCACAAAAATCAACTGTATTTGAAAAGTCACAGATATTATAGAATCCACTACTTGGATCCACTATAATTTTCTGTTAACCTGGAAGTCACATACGTTTGTTTCCCTGCTTGAGTTTATTGCATTTTGTTTTGGTCCTTCCTCGTTTCTCCGCCATGTTTCCTAGATACCAACTTGACCTCCTGCCTTGTTTTTGCCCCCCCCCCCCCATCTCCCGAACCCCATAAAACATACGGCTTATACTATATTGATCATAAACAGGAATCAATGTCTATAAGGAAATCAGTTCCATTTCCATACCTGGCTTATTTTATCTCAACTTCTGTCTTATTCTTGGTGTTCGGAAGGAAGTAAAAAATAAATTAAAAAAACTGTATACACTGTACAATATTTGGATGCGATTATGTGCTGTTTTATTTTTACTTAAAGTGGATGTAAACCTGGAAAAAAAAAATGATGTCACAATGTAGGGTATAAGAGTTCCTATCATCTGTGCCCGGTCTTGCCACACAGAGTTAATCCAGCTCTGAGCAATCCTCTTTTATTGTTCAGTGAAATAAAATAGACTTACAGAGAAAAACCTTAGTCTGTTCTGCCCCCTTGCTGTGAGTGACGGGTTTTTACATATCTCATGCACTAGCCTGAAACAGAGGCACATCCTGTGTAAAAAGTTCACAATTCACACCCCTCTTCCCTCCTCTCCCTTCCAGCTCTCCCAGGATTGGCTGCATTTACTGTGTTATGACTGGATGTTTCTCATCATAAGGTGTGATTCACAGTTCAGTGTGACAAGGAAATGCATGTATATTGCAGTGAAAACACAGAACAGAAAGCAGAATATACACAGACAAGTGATCTGATTTAGGTTAGATGTATCTAGTGAGAGCTGGGCAGAATTGTAGTGTGTGTGTGTCTGAGGTCACCTGATCACAGTTGCAACATCAGGTTATTTACATATCTCATGGACTAGCCTGGAGACAGGCATTATTTTTTAATTCCCACCCCCACTCCTTTTTTGAAGTCATGTGGTTACTTTTCTGGATTTTGACTGGATGTTAGTGATCATAGCAGAATTCAGTGTAATGCCGCGTACACCCGATTGGTCAATCCGATGAGAATGGTCTGATGGACCGTTTTCATCAGACCAAACTGATCTTGTGTGGGCCCTATCGGTTATTTATCCATCGGTTAAACAATGTTACATTTGTTTTAAAATTAACCGATGGATACCTAATTGATAGAAAAAAAACGATCGTTTCTAGGCACGCATGCTCAAGATCAAGTCGACGCATGCTTTGAAGCATTGAACTTTTTTTCAGCACGTCAGTGTGTTTTACGTCACCGCATTCTGACACAATGGTTTTTTTAACCGATGGTGTGTAGGCACGACTGACCATCAGTCAGCTTCATCGGTTAACTGATGGAAAAATCCATCAGATCATTCTCATCGGATTGACCGATCGTGTGTACAGGGCATAAGAAATACACAAGAGAAAATGCATGTTGACAAGGGGAGTGTAGAGGAGGGCGGGGAGCCTACTGACATCACAACTCCACCCATCGAGCTCCAGACAACAGACCCACCCACAGAATCTGCAGTTTTTCAGTTCTTATTAGACAGAGGGGAGACATTTGACATGTAAGGATAGCTGCAGGAGGCATCTATATCCTTATAGATCAGCACTATGGCAGTAGTTTAGAAAGGATGAGAGTGGGTTTACATCCACTTTAAAAAGCAGTATTAAACCCAAAACCAAACATTTAATATATTGCAGCTTATCAATTATTAGATGTGGTGACTGTGGCATTTTTTTTATTTTTTGGGGCTTTTCCTTCTGTTTTCCCCTGGTGAGGGTGTTATTCCTCGTTCACAAAATCGTTTGTTTCTGTCGGAATAAACTCTGATGGGTTTTTCCGACGGAATTCCGCTCAAGCTGTCTTGCATACACACAAACACACCAAATTCCGACTGTCCAAAATGCGGTGACGTACAACACTATGACGAGCATAGAAAAATTAAGTTCAATGCTTCCGAGCATGTGTCGACTTGTTTCCGAGCATGCAGGTTTTTTTCTCCGACGGAGTTTCATACAGACGAACGGAATTTCCGAGAACATGTTCTCTTTCTAATTCAGGCTGAATTTCGTCGGAAATTCCGATCATGTGTACAAGGCAGACAAGGCATGTGTACAAGGAGCAAGAATTATTGTTGGTTGGTAGGGGATCAAATACTTATTTTACTCACTGAACTGCAAGTCAATTTTTTACATTTGTATCATGTGTTTTTTCAGAATTGGCTCATATTCTGTCTCTAGTATATAAAATACACCTAGGCAAGGCCGTTTTAATGATCGGGTTGAAAAAACCGTTGTTTTTACTAGACCCTAAAAAACATCGGGCCAGATCCACAGAGCCAGTACGCCGGTGTATCTCTTGATACTCCGGCGTACTTTCAAATTACCCGCGTCGTATCATTGAATCCTCAAACCATGATATGACGGCTTTGGGCTTCGATCCGACAGGATTACGTCTTCGTACGCCTTCGGATCTACGCTGCAATATTTTTGCGCCCGCTGGGTGGAGTTTGCGTCGTTTTCTGTGTCGGGTATGCAAATTAGCCTTTTACGGCGATCCACGAAGTTACGATTGGCCGTCGCATTCTCTTACGCCGTCGTTTTTTCCGGCGTATAGTTAAAGCTGCTATTATCCGGTCTATAGTTAGACTGGCCATGTTAAGTATGGCCGTCGTTCCCGCGTCGAATTTTCAATTTTTTTTTTTTTTTGCGTAAGTCGTCCGTGAATAGGAATGTACGTAAAAAAAGACGACGTTTCGACGTAATTCCACGCAATGCACAGCGGGAAATTTCTGAACGGAGCATGCACAGTTCGATCGCCGTGGGGACGCGCCTGATTTAAATGATTCACGCCCCCTAATCGCGTAATTCGATTCCGCCGCGAGAAATACACTACGCCGCCGTACCTTATGGGCCGAAATCTTCCTGGATTCGACTTAGAGCCAGGTAAAATACGGCGGCGTAGTGTATCTCTGATACACTGCGCCAGGACAATTCTCTGTGGATCTGGCCCCCCATATCTAGAACCCAAAAAACGGTCGTGTGTACATGGCATCAGGGTGGTCTCCAAAAAAGTGTCAGTTAGGTGTCTGATTTGCCCGCAGCATAATCGCAGTCTTGCTATAATTGCCATTACTAGTAAAAAAATAAAAATAAATAAATACAAATATTTCATCATTTGTAGACGGTGTAACATTTGCACAAGCCAATCAATGTAACAAAAATAAGTAGTAAAATACATATTGGCCTAAATTCATAAAGAAATTAGATTTAATTTTTTTTTTAATTGGATGTGTTTTAGAGCAGAAAGTAAAACTTTTAATTTTTTTCAGAATTGACAGTCGTTCTTTGTTTCTCGCACAAAAAAAATGAAAAACGTAGAGACCAAATACCACCAAAAGAAAGCTCTATTTGTGGAGAAAAAAGGACATCAATTTTATTTGGGTACAGCTTTTCACGACCGTCAGTTAAAGCATTGCAGTGCGGGAGCTGTGGTGGCTCAACGTGATTGGCACTGCGCTGACAAGCCATTCACCTCTGCAGCCAAGGGTTCGGATCCCGGTCTCGGCTACATGTGAATTGAGTTTAGTGGTCTCAGCCCGGCTCCCGGTGGGTGTGCTATGCAAGGTACGCCTGTGCTTAGTACGCCCACCCCCCCCCCACAAAAACCACCACACTTGCACGCACACGAAATTGGTTTAAAAACACATGCACTTTGGCCATGCGGTCTCTTAAAATAAAGAGAGGCGAAGGACCTACGGGGCTGGCTGGGTGGGCTAGGCCCCCTCACTCCCTCATAGGGGGAGTCCCTCTGCCCCATTGGGGTCCCGTTGGGCCCCAGTTGGGCTCCCAAGAGGAGCAGGTAGGGCGGGGTGAGTGGGAGGCCCCCCTTCACACCCGCCATTGCCACCAGGGGCATGGAGAAGGATGGCGATTGCCTCCGGGGGGAGGGTCTGCCTACTCCCAACTCCTGCAGTCCGGCTCCTCTCGAGTTCACGCACAAAAAATACACTTAAAAAAAAAATAAAAAAATAAAGCATTGCAGTGTCCTATTGCAAAAAATGGCCTGGTCAGGCGGGTGATAAATCTTCAGGAGCTGAAGTGGTTAATACTGCTTTAACCACTTAAGGACCCCTTCACGCCGATATACATCGGCATAATGGCACGGCTGGGCACAATCACGTAGCCGTATGTGATTCCTTAAGCCCATCCATGGGGTCGCGAGAGCAGCGCCGGCGGCACGCTCGCGACCCAGTCCAAAGCTCTGTGAAGGTGCCCGCGGGACCCGATCGCCGCCTGTGTCCCACGATCGGTCAACGGAGCAGAAGAACGGGGAGAGGTGTGTGTAAACACACCTTCCCTGTTCTTCGTTGTGGCAGTGTCATTGATAGTCTGTTCCCTGATATAGGGAAAGACGATCAGCGATGTCACACGTCCAGCCCCACCCCCTACAGTTAGAAACACATATGAGGTGACACTTAACTCCTACAGCGCCCATTAGTGGTCAACTCTTAAACTGCAATTGTCATTTTCAGACTAAACAATGCATTTTTATAGTACTTTTTGCTGTAAAAATGACAATGGTCCCAAAAATGTGTCAAAATTGTCCGATGTGTCTGCCATATTGTCGCAGTCACAAAAAAAAATCGTTGATCGCCACCATTAGTAGTAGAAAAACTAAATATTAATAAAAATGCAATAAAACTATCCCCTATTTTGTAAACACTATTAATTTTTCGCAAACCAATTGATAAACGGTAATTGCGTTTTTCTTACCAAAAATAGGTAGAAGAATACGTATCGGCCTAAACTGAGGTGAAAAAAATGTTTTTATATATTTTTGGGGGATATTTATTATAGCAAAAAGTAAAAAATATTGCATTTTTCTCAAAATTGTCACTCTATTTTTGTTTATAGCGCAAAAAATTAAAACCGCAGAGGTGATCAAATACCACCAAAAGGAAGCTCTATTTGTGGGGAAAAAAGGACGCCAATTTTGTTTGGGAGCCACGTTGCACGACCGCGCAATTGTCAGTTAAAGCAACGCAGTGCCGAATCGCAAAAAGGGGCAAGGTCCTCAACCTGCATAATGGTCCGGGTCTTAGGTGGTTAAGATAATATAAAATACATGAATAAAGAAAAATAAAAAAATAAATTCTACAGTTATAACTCAAATATGTGTGTGCTAAAAACAAATTATATGTTTCCTTTCATATTTCTGAAAATGCACTGCGTTTTATTGATTTTTTTTCCATCATAGCAAACAACATAAGTAAAGGTACGTAGTCACAATTCTATGACACTGTGCCTGGGGTCATCTGAACTCTTCAACATTTAATGCTCCCAACAATGTGTGAAAGTCTACAATTCAGACAATTGATCTCAGTGGTGACTCAGATCTTTGTACCCATTGACACTTCCTTTTAAGTGTATTTATTTATTTATTTTTTATCCAGCTTTGAAGTTATATTCCCGATTCTATTATAGCTCACATAAATGGAATTTTCAGCAATAAATAAAGCAGATGAGAAAAACCTGCAGTGTCCATGAGTTCATTCTTATACATAATGTCATACATAGTTTAATGCTGCTATGTTTTTTTCTTAACTTTCTTAACCACTTGCTTACTGGGCACATATACCCCCCTTTCTGCCCAGGCAAAATTTCAGCTTTCGGCGCTGCATCGCTTTAACTGACAATTACGCGGTCGTGCGACGTGGCTCCCAAACAAAATTGACGTCCTTCTTTCCCCACGAATAGAGCTTTCTTTTAGTGGTATTTGATCACCCCTGCAGTTTTTATTTTTTGCGCTATAAACAAAAATAGAGCGGTAGATTTTGAAAAAAAAACACAATGGGCCAGATTCACAAACACTTAAGCTGGCGTTTCAGGTGATGCGCCTGCGTAATTGGAAATATGCGCCTGCGTATCTATGCGGCGTATGCCCAAACGATATACGCCAGAAATCTAGAAATTTTCGACCGGTGTAATTTTGATAGACCGGCGCATCGTGCGCGCAAAAAATGCGCTAGACACACCATTGATTTGCTAGGCAAATATGCAAATGAGGGAGATCCACAAAAGTAAGTTTGTGCGGCGCAGGCTACGCGCTGTGCGCATCAGCTGCACGTTCTGTCTAAAATTAGTCCATATAAAAGCAGGTTTAAAATTAGACAATCTGTCTACATGTCAGCTAAAGCAACACCGTTAGGTACGAGCTGAGCAGCCACACTTGCAGGACAACAATCTGTATGCCAACATGTCAGGGGCATCCATGCTCATAGCTATACTACTGACTTTAGATGAGCACAGAAGGAGGAGGGCACAGAGGAGGCACACGCATAGACCTCTTTGGCATGAGTGATTCTGAGGTGTATCGTATCTTTAGATTCACCCCTCATGCCATCCTGGAATTAATCACAACCCTGCAGGAGGACATCACCAGCCCAACACATGACACCACCCATGACACCCATGACAGCTACATATACAATCCTAGCCCCATCCCAACAGAATTCGAACAGAACATGTATGGGGACAGCTGGCTGGTTGGTGAGTGACATGGGTGGCAGGCATGACTGTCCCCCCCCATGATGCAGAAATCACGAGGGGCACATGCACTACTAACATCCTCCTGTCTTATCCCTTCAGGGTGACTCTGCATATGCACTGGGACCCCATCTCATGACTTCTATCCGGAAACTCCCCATGGTACCCTGTTGTATTCCCCAAACTTTGTGTGCCAGATCATCGGTGCATGTTGCATGCTGCACAACTTTGCAGTGAGAAAGGGCCTGGAGATTGACATAAGTGATGACCTGACCCCCGAACCAGACAATCCCCCCCTAACCGAGGCTACCCCGTCTTCTGAGGGAAGAGCAGCCAGGAGACAGCTCACATTAGGCATCTTTGCACGTTAAACACACACATTAATCATGGCACAATGAGAATACATGCATGCACACCACTGTGGTCCCTAGATCACACACACCACATCCACCTCACATTGGTATAGCACAAGCCCACCATGCAGGACCATGCAGCCCACCATGCAGCAACGCCACGCCACGGCTCCAATTATGTCACTGTACATTCATACACCATTCACACGAACCTGGGGATCAATTCTCCCTGGTCCTGGGGAACCCTTCTCCACCACAAATGAGGGTGATACCCCTTTTCCGGCAGGAATGTCACCCCCACATTCCAAAATCATTCACAAACAGAAAAAAAAATGCCCAGCAAAAAAAAAAAATGCTCAGCAAACAAACAAACACAAAAAACACAGCAAAGAAAACACAGAAAAGACAAAAATCACTCTACAAAACACTATCCAAAACAGTCACCAAAAATCTCAAAGAGACGTCACAAACCAACAAACGCTAACAAACAACAGAACAAAAGCACCTTGCTGTAGGAATGGGAACAATTGGATGTACTTTTGCAAAGAAAGGGCGTTTCTCTCTGTCTATTTAAGCATTGTGCGGAGCTCACTAAGTTGCCCGGGCCTAGTTCCAATCTCACTGATTGTGCCGTGCCGAGTTGTGAGCATGCACAGAGAGGTGCTGACCACAGTCTGCTTCACGTGCCCATGCGCAATCCGGCCGGCCCTTCATTTGCATGGGGTCACAGCTCATTTCAATGGAACACGCCAACGTCCTTCCCAATTTGAATTACACCACCTTACGCCTCGGAAATTACATTACACCGGTGCAAATTTCTGCATAAATACTACGAGGATACGGTACTTGCGCCACTACATTGCGCCGGTCTAACGTAAAGGAGATGTGCTACGTCGGTCAATATATGCGCCAATGTATGTGAATCTGGCCCAATATTTTTAACTTTTTGCTATAATAAATATATATATATTTTTTAAACATTTTTTTTCTCAGTTTAGGCCGATATGTATTCTTCTACATATTTTTGGAAAAAAAATTGCAATAAGCGTATAGTATTTGGTTTGCGCAAAAGTTATAGCACCTACAAAATAGGGGACAGAATTCTGACTTTTTTTTACTAGTAATGCCGGCGATCTGCAAATTTTTATTGGGACTGCGACATTTCGGCGGACATATTGGACACTTTTGACACATTTTTGGGACCATTCACATTTATACAGCGATCAGTGCTATAAATATGCACTGATTACTGTATAATTGTGACTGGCAGGGAAGGGGTTAACACTAGGGGGTGAAGAAGGGGTTAAATGATTCTAACTGTGGGGGAGGTGACCGATCTGTGTTCCTATGTACAAGGGACACAGCATCAGTCTCCTCTCCCTGACACGACGTGGATGTGTGTGTTTACATACACAGATCCACGTCCTTGTCTGTGTAACGGGCGATCGCTGGCACCTGGCGGACATAGCGGCCGACAGGCACGCGCATTGGCACGCTAGTGTCGCGGCGGGCGCACGCCCCCCAGTGGCCGGAGGAGCCGAGGACATCAATAAACGTTGTCCTGGCATTGTAGAGCCACCTTGTGGCCATCATTGTACAATGGCCGGGGCTCCAAGTGGTTAAAAGAGTTGTAAAGGCAGACTTTTTTTATCTTAAAACATAGTCCCACCCAAAAGTGGAACTTCTGCTTTAACCGCTTAAGGACCGCCTAACGCGAGCTCGCGACCTGGTCCTGAGCTCTGTGACTGTGCCCGCCAAATGCTGCCGGTGTCCCGCGATCGGGTCACAGAGCTTAAGAACAGTAAGAGGTAAGTGTAAACAAACCTTCCCCCATTCTTCCCAGTGAGAGTGTCACTGATCGTCTGTTCCCTGTCATAGGATGTAAGATGATAAGAATCACTCACTTAGGTCACACTTAACCCCTTCTGCGCCCCCTCCTGTTTAACGCCTTCACTACCAGTGTCATTTTCACAGTAATTAGTGCATTTTTATAGCACTGATCGCTGTAAAAATGACAATCTTCCCAAAATGGCGTCAAAAGTGTCCGATGTGTCCGCCATAATGTCGCAGTCACGATAAAAATCGCTGATCGATTTTTGGCGGGGAGTGGGTACCTAGTTTTGAAAGGTGCCCAGCTTCCACTTCCTCACCGGCTGCTTAGGCGACTTGAGGGGATGTTCTCCTCTCCCCCTACCTCCCTAAAATTTTCTGGGACACGTCCCAGAAGATTGCAGGCCTTTGAGGAAGCGCAGTGCGACTCGCGCGTGCGCAGTGCGCACCCGGCTGTAAAGCTGCAAGTTGTCACAACCAGGTGCCCACACTTGTGATGCCGGCATCTAAGGCCTCGTACACACGATCGGACATATCCGATGAAAACGGTCCGCGGACCATTTCCATCGGATATGTCCGATCGGGAGTTTGATCCGATGGCGTGTACACACCATCGGATCAAATTCCCCGCCGCCGGACGGCGCGGTGACGTGGCGGTGACGCGGCGGTGACGTTGACGCCGCCACGTCACCGCCACGTCACTGCACCAGGAAGTTAAACACTTCCGCGCATGCGCCGAATCCATTCGGCGGCGGCGCGGCGGCGGTGGGGGACGACATGTCTGCTGGTAAGTGTACTAACCAGCAGACATGTCGGGCGGACAGATTCCCACCGGATAGATTTCAAAGCATGCTTTGAAATCTGTCGGGTGGAGAAATCTGTCCGCTAGCCCATATACACGAGCGGACATGTCTGCTGAAACGGTCCATCGTGTGTACGAGGCCTAAGAGAACAGAGGCAGAGAAGCAAGGGTTCGTACAGCCACATCACTGGACCATGGGACAGGTGAGTGTCTGTTTATTAAAAGTCAAGAGCTACACTTTTTGTAGTTGCTAACCTTTAATAAACACAAAATTGAGTGGAACTCCACTTTAATGCAGTCTATGCATTCAGATAAAAAAGACGACAGACGATCTGTGTTCATCCGATCCCGCAGTAAAGGAGAGCAGAGATCTGACAGGGCGGTCCCGTGTGCAGGAACCACCCTGTCATCTGCCAGCTCAACGGGGATCAACAGAGTGCTCCCCGCTGAGCAAGCGGGTGTTAAAGGAACGGATCATCACTGAATTTGCCTGTGTGAAAGCACCCTAAGCATGTGCAAGAGATTTGGGTAGTCTGCCAGGAACTTGAGGCAACATGTTATCTAATCAGAGGAAGGGGGTTTATGCCCAGTAGGTACAATGTATGATTTTTGAATTGTATTTCCCTCCAGGTTCCACTTAAAATTGCTTGTCTAGTTCACATCAGGCTATTGAGGTCCTAGATCTCAGATGCTTTCTCCGTGATGAGATGAAGCCCAGTCAAGTCCCCAGAAGCCTGTTTTCTTTTTACACTTACTTAGCTCTCTTTAGGCTGGTCATGTGACTTACGGGGGTTCTCTTCCTTTTGGGATGTTCTCCAAGGGATGGACTGTCCCTAGCGCAGTGTTTCTCAATCTTATTTAAGTCAAGGAAAATTATTTTCAGTTTCGAGGCACACGAATTAAGATGTGGTTCACTTTACTTTGGGTTTGCTGAATGCCCACAAAATGGCATGCGTTCCCGACACCCACACAAACGAACACCAGAACGTGGTGCAGGAAGGGCATGCCTTCAAATGAATAGGAAGCAAAATCACACTGCAGGTTCCCCTCTCTGCTAACGTCTGAACCCCAATTCCACTCTGCTTCACCTTTGGACTCCAATCTCCCTGCTAATCCCTGCACCCCAGAACCCTTCTGCTCACCTCCGCACCCCATCTCTGTTCCTTTCTGTACCCCAAATCTCCCTCTCTGCTCCCTTATGTATCCTAAGCCCCCTCTCTCTGCTCACTTCAGTACCCTAAACCCCCCCTCTGCTTACTTCTGTATCCCAACCCCCCTTTCAGCTCACCTCTGTACCCCAAAACTCACTGTTGACACACCTATGCACCCCACTCTTTCTACTAACCTCTGCATGCCAACTCTCACCCTCCTTTTTGATCCCCTCTGTGCCCTGCTTTGCTCTCACCAGAGCTGATCAGGGCAGGACCGTTCTTGCATTACAATCCACATACCGTAGCTGTAGGAGGTTCTGGCTGGGTACTGTTCTGTACGGGGGAATAGAGACCTCAAGATTTAGAAAGCAGCTCCCCCCTGCCACAGCTCTTCATTGCACTGTGCCGACCAAGCTCCTGGTGTGCTGATGATCAGCAGAGCGGGAATTCAGATGGATCTAACAACCTTTTTCAACCAGGAGGCCATGAAGACCTCAGGCAGAATGCCAGGGTGCCTTAGCACCCCTGTTGGGAAAGGCTGCCTTAGTGATGCAGAGTGATGCTGATGCCAGCACTGTTAATGCACTGTCAATGCAAGGCACCAAGGTGATTCCCGCTGTGGTAGGTCAGTGATACCCCGCACTCACAGTATGTCCTCAATCTTCTGAGTTATATGATGCTGGACATCAACCAGGGTGATTGAGTTCATAAAGTGTCAGAAAGGAATTTCTTTAGCGTACGGGGCAATAGTCTAAGTGAGTATTGTTGTCTAGTGTTGCTCACGAATATTCGTATTGCGAATATTCGGCTCGAATATGGCATATTCGAGTATTCGCGATATATTCCGAATTTCGCGGTGAATATTCGCTATTTCGAATATTCGTATTTTTTCAATTTTTTTTTTAGAACAGATCACATCCTAGAGATCCCCATCGACGTCTAAAAGCATTGCTGGTATGATTAGAGACCTTGGGCCGAGTAGCTGCAGCGATCAATTTATATTGCCGATAAATCGCAATGCGATTATTCGGCAATAGCGATATCGCGCGATTATTTTTGAGAAATTCGCAATATTGTTTTTAGCTAAAATAACACATATATTCGATTTCAGAGTGTTACTGTCGAAATTCTGCAATAAATTTCTCATTCGCATTTTTGCGAAATTACGATAAAATATCAAGAATATTCTGAGCCAATCAGAGTGCTCCTTCCGCATTTCTCGAATATTCACAATTATTTTGTATTGTAATATATCACGAATATTCTGAGCCAATCAGAGTGCTCCTTCCGCATTTGCCGAATATTCGCAATTATTTTGTATTGTAATATATCAAGAATATTCTGAGCCAATCAGAGTGCTCCTTCCGCATTTGCCGAATATTCGCAATTATTTTGTATTGTAATATATCACGAATATTCTGAGCCAATCAGAGTGCTCCTTCCGCATTTGCCGAATATTCGCAATTATTTTGTATTGTAATATATCACGAATATTCTGAGCCAATCAGAGTGCTCCATTCCGCATTTCTCGAATATTCGCAATTATTTTGTATTATAAAATATCACGAATATTCTGAGCCAATCAGAGTGCTCCTTCCGCATTTCTCGAATATTCGCAATTATTTTGTATTGTAATATATCACGAATATTCTGAGCCAATCAGAGTGCTCCATTCCGCATTTCTTGAATATTCGCAATTATTTTGTATTATAAAATATCACGAATATTCTGAGCCAATCAGAGTGCTCCATTCCGCATTTCTCGAAATTTCGCATTCGCATTCGCAATTCGCATTCGCATTCGCAATAGCGAAAATTCGCAATCATTTCATTTCCAAAAAATATCACGAATATTCGTATTTAGAGAATATATCTTGAATATTCGACTATATATTCGAGATATATCGCGAAATCGAATATGGCATATTCTGCTCAACACTATTGTTGTCATAGCTGCTTTACTATTTTAAACCCTGTTGAGGAAAATTTGGAGTTGCGCTTTAATGTTTCTAAAGAAACAAACTGCCATGTTGTGACAACCCATTAAAGAAAATAACGGCTAACAGTAAACACTCACATGTGAAGAAGCGGCTTAATATGTAAGGCCTCCTGTTTTTTTTATGTTAGATTTGGGATTTGCCCTTCTGTTTGGTGTTGGGATGCCGTTAATTCTTTGTAATTAGTAGCAGCAATGTATATCACTGAGGCCGAGGTCTCCCTTCTGCAATGCTGAATTAAATGGGGTTTCAGCCTTTATCAAGGCAATTGATTTCCAAGCAAACGATCAGATATAAAGCATTCACATGTCAGGCTTTTACTACCTATAATAAAGCCACCTATTGTGCAAACATAACTGCACAGCGCTTTAAGAGATCTATTCTTATTACAACCTCATTGTGCTAGATTTTATTTTCTTGTATTTTGTAAAACATTAAATTGCTGATAAAATATTTCTTCTAGGACTAGGTCATGGGTATACATTGAAAGGAGTCTGCCCATCTCTGCTATATTATAACAGTATTTTTTCTGTACATGTTCGGATATTCTACTCCAATGTATTGCACCTTATTTCCTTAAGATAATGGGGAAAATTGTAAGATTTTACCCAAATTTTGCCATATTTGACTAAATACATTGGAGTCAATAAAGAAAGGGAAATGGGGAGTTCATTCGCCATTCATAGACATCTACAATAACATTTTTAACAAATAATGTTTAACTACTTGACCTCTGGAAGGTTTTACCCCCTTCATGATCAGGACATGTTTTGCTACACAACACTGCGCCACTTTAACTGCCAATTGCTCGGTCATGCAACACTGTGCGTAAATTAAATTAATATAATTTTTTTTCACACAAATAGAGCTTTCTTTTGGTGGCAAGGCAGCCATCAGAAATTCTGGGGATCCCAGGGGATCAATGGAATCCCTTACTCTGCATAGATTTCCTCTCACTTTCTGTTCTACTTTAAGCACAAATTTCCAATAATTTTATAGAGAGGACTAAGAAGATATAACTATGCCAATGGTGCAGCAGTGTGTGACGTCACTGATCGTCGTTCCCTATGACAGGGGACGCGGGGATGCTCACAGAGCTTAGGACCGGGGCGCGAGCATACCGCCGGCGCCATTCTGTGTGACCCACGGCTGGGCTCTTAAAGGGGACGTACATGTACGCCCTTGTGCCCAGCCATGCCATTCTGCAGACATATATCTGCGTGCGGCAGTACTAGGGTATTGCCGAGTACTGGGGTATTGCCGAGTACTGGGGTATTGCCGAGTACTGGGGTATTGCCGAGTACTGAGGTATTGTTGAGTACTGGGGTATTGTTGAGTACTGGGGCATTGCTGAGTACTGGGGCATTTCTGAGTACTGGGGTATTGCTGAGTATTGTTGGGTACTGGGGTATTGTTGGGTACTGGGGGATTGTTGGGTACTGGGGGATTGCTTGGTACTGGGGGATTGCAGGGTACTGGAGATTGCTGTGTACTGGGGATTGCAGAGCTGGGATGGATTGAGGGATGGCTGGATCTGTGACTGCATTTGTCACAGATCCAGCCACAGCTCAGCTGCTGACACCCCGCTCCCCCCTCTCCTCGCACACTGTACCGAACGGTACAGAGAGGAGACGCAGGAGAGGGAGGAACCGGCGTCACGCCGGTTTGTTTACAAGTGATCGCGCCATCATTCGACGGCGCGATCACGTGGTAAACGGCCGCGATCAGCGGCAATTTACGGTGATCCATGATGCGCCGGGTCTTCTAGACCCGGCGAGCACGGACACTTTCGCGAGCGCGTCCCAGGGGACGCGCAATCGCGGAAGTGAAGGACGACGTCCCAGGGACGTCGTCCCAAGATAACCCCGCCGCGCCGTAGCAGTAAAATGCTTATGGCGCGGTGGGAAAGTGGTTAAAATCACTGCACGTGAAAAGAAAATCTGTTTTTAAAACTTTTTTTTCCATTGATACATGTCCAATGGGGCAGGCGCCAGGTCCCCAAACACTTTTTATGGGAATAACTTGTCTTTAAAATTAGCACTTTTGATTTTTCTTGTTTGTGTCCCATAGACTTTAACAGATTTCGGGTGTTCGCAAGTTCTGGTTGAAACCAAACCGGGATCCCTAGTAGAAAGTGTCATGCCCAGTGGTTCAGAATGAGTGCCAGGCAACCAGTATTTTTATGCAAAGACAACACGATGTCCCTGTCATGCTGAGTTTATTTATTGTCCTTGGCAATGGAGTTTTTAACTTTTCTGTCTAAAACTTGATGTTGTCTAACGATAAATATCTGAAATGTAGGTGAAGGTGCTAAATCCAATTTCTCTTTTTTTATTGCAGATTTACAAAGTCCTTACCACAGACACAGCTCACATGGCAGGCCCGCTTCTGTGAACAAGTCTGAATGTGACGTTCACATTGAGACTTCACCAGAATGTGACATTCACTTTGATACTTCACCAAAATGCAATGTTCACATTGAGACTCTACCAGAATGTGATGCTCACATTGAGACTCCGCAAGAATGTGATGTTCATATTGAGACACCGTCAGAATGTGACTTTCACATTGAGAGTCCACTATAATGTGACATTTATATTAAGACTCCATCAAAATGTGACCTGTACACGGAGACGCTACCAGAGTGTAAATTTCACAAGCAGGCTCCACCAGAGTGTGATGCTCAAGCAGAGTGTTACCTTCATATTGAGACTCCACCAGAGTGTGACCTTCACATGGAGACTGGACCAGATTGTGTCATTGACATTGGGACTCTGCCAGAGTGTGAATTTCACATGGAGGCATCACCAGAGTGTGACATTGACATTTAGGCCGTGTACACACGAGGAGACAAATCCGATCAAATCGGTCTGACAGACCATTTTAATCAGATTTGTCTCCTGGGATAAGTTGGTTAGATCGTGTACACACGATCAAACCAAAATCCCCGCCGGCAGACAGCGCGGTGACGTGGCGGTGACGTTGATGCCGCCACGTCACCGAACCAGGAAGTAAAATACTTCCACGCATGCGTCGAATCCATTCAACGCATGTGCCGACAGATATGTCCGCTGGTCAGTGTACTAACCAGCAGACATGTCGGACGGACGGGTTTCCAGCAGACAGATTTTAAAGCATGCTTTAAAATTTGTCTGCTGGAAAAACCTGTCTGCTCGCCCATACACACGATCAAATTTGTCTGCTGAAACGGTCCGTCGGACCAGTTTCAGCAGATAAATTTGATCGCGTGTACGCGGCCTAAGACTACACCAGAGTGTGACCTTCACATGGAGACTCCACCAGAGTGTGACCATGACATTGAGGCTCCACCAGAGTGTGACATTCACATTGAGACCCCACCACAGAGGGACTTTCACATGGAGACTCCACCAGAATGTGACCTCCACATTGAGACTCTGCCAAAATGTGATGTTCACAGTCAGACTCCACCAAAACATCATGTTCTTCTTGCACTTCCTCCTGAAAGTGACGATGAAGAAGAGACAAAGACTCCTCACATTAAGAAATTTCACATTAGCCTATGGAATGTATCAAGGCTCTACAGTCACATTAAGGCTCCATCAGAATCTGACTATTTAGAGATCGTCCCAATGACATTTCGGTGGCTTCAGATTCCATCACAATCTTGGAAAGGGTGTTTTTCCGGGAAAGGTAAGTGTTTGTATTTTTCCTCTGATCTTAAAAATACAGATCAGACTCTGATGTAAGGGGGCTTTGATGGGAACTCTGATGGAGGGGGGCTTTGATGGGGACTCTGATGTAAGGGGACTCTGATGGGATCTCTAAAGTAAACAGGCTTTGATGCGAACTCTGATGTAAGGGGGCTCTGATGGGGACTCTGATGTAAGGGAGCTTTGATGGGAAATTGTATGTAAGTGGCTCTGATGGGAACTCTGATGGAGGGGGGCTTTGATGGGGACTCTGATGTAAGGGGACTCTGATGGGACCTCTAAAGTAAACAGGCTTTGATGGGAACTCTGATGTAAGGGGGCTCTGTTGGGGACTCTGATGTAAGGGGGCTTTGGTGGGAACTCTGATGTAATGCAGCTTTGATGGGGACTCTGATGTAAGGGGGCTTTGGTGGGAACTCTGATGTAAGGGGGCTTTGATGGGAACTCTGATGTAAGGGAGCTTTAATGTGAACTCTGATATAAGGGGGCTTTGATGTTGTTCTCAATCATATCATGTCATATCATATCATGCTAATTACCAAAAAACTCCAAGCAAAACATATTCATTAATTTTAATTTGATTTGTTCATTTAGAAAACTGATTTTTCTTTGTTCTGAAATTTTTTGAAAAACTATAAGATGTGACCCCATTACTGAAAATTTTGGAGACCTCTAATCTATACAATGGTATTCACAGCCAGTCATTGCAATTTGCAATTCATATATTAATATAATGGTGTGTTCATTACATTATTAGCGGTGGAGACAATATAATGAGTGTAACCAGTAATAGATAGAATTCCAGCTAATCTGAAACAACAACTGCTGTATCTGGATTTCTATAAGCAGTTTTTGAGTTGTTACTTCTCATTACCTAGAATTCTATCTGTTACCTGGTACGCTCATTATACTTTCTCCACCGCTGAGATTGTAATGAACATTGCATCATATTACTATGGGGATTACAAATTGCAATGGCTGGCTGTGAATACCATTGCATCCGGGGGGTTCTGACATCTCGAGTTGGTAGATCACCTGTGAACACCACATAGGGTGATTTATTATTACTCCACTACCGACAAGTTGTTCCACTGTTAGCTTACAGTAATTATCTGTCACAAGCGAATGACCAAATGGCGATCCACACCAGAGAAGAAGCAAATTCTAAGCTACACACTATATTACTACATCCGTGATCCTTCATACAATTTACCGGCTAGTCAATGTCACATTTGTTTTAAATTATTATTTTTCTTTGTGGTATTTAACTACTTCAATACAAGGCACTCCCCCCCCCCTCCTTCCTGCCCAGGACAATTTTTAGCTTTTAGCTCTGTCACACTTTGAATGACAATTGTGCGGTCATGCTACACTGTACCCAAACTAAATTTTTATCATTTTTTCCCACAAATAGAGCTTTCTTTTGGTGTTATTTTTGTGCTATAAGCGACAGACGATTTAAAATTAAAAAAACTGATGGGCACTGATAGGCGGCACTGATAGGCGGCACTGATAGGCAGCACTGGCAGCACTGGTAGGCGGCACTGATGGCACTGATTGGTACTCTTTTGGGCACTGTTGTGGGAACGATTGTGAGCACTGATCAGTACTGGCATCCATTTAGGCTGGCAGGTGTGGGGCACTGATTGGTAGCTGATGGACATCTTTTGATGGGGGCTGTGCTGATAATCAGTGTTTTGATTATCAGCACAGCCCCTCCCCTCTGACAGAGAGAGTCGCCAATCGGCTCTCCCTGTCAGCGTGAACCGAGGAGAGACATTTACTGGCACCTGGTTCACGCGATGGTCAGCTGTGATTGGCCACAGCTGATCACGTGGTAAGAAGCCTCTCTCAGAGGCTTCATACTACGATCGGAGTGACACACAGGACCTCCAATCAGTTAGCGGTAAGGATGTGCAGTAACTTCTAGTAACCAATTAGTGAGTGCTAAAGATTAGACATGTGCCATTCGTTTTGGTCCGAATACAAATTTTTGGTTATACAAATCTTTGGTTATTCAGAGTTTCGAATCTTTGTGAATCTCCAAATGAAATAGTAACGAATAGTAACAAATTTCATTGAAATCCTTTAAAATTCAGTTTTTTAACGAATTCCAATTTTTCAGAAAGGTTACAATACGGATTGGTCAAAAAACCAATTCAAATTCTGTGTGAAGAAATAGCTGTTTTTTATGCAGCAGACCACAAAGCCAGTCACCTGCCAACCTTAACAACCATGAGTCATCATGAATGAACTAATGTAAAGACAAGAATGCCGGCAATTGCCGGGCAATAGAAAAATGCAAAAAAAAAAAATAAGAAAAAAATTAAGAAAAAAAAAAACGGGTGGGGTCTCCCCTAGAATCCATACCAGACCCTTATCCGAGCATACAGCCTGGCAGGTCAGGAAAGGGGGGGACCTGCCAGTAACCTCTAGCAAACAATCGGTGATTGATAAGGTTGTGCATTACCTCTAACAACCTATCAGTGAGTAGTAATGATGTACTGTAACCTATAGCAACCAGTCAGTGAGCGTTAATGATATGCTGTAACCTCTGGCAACCAATTGCAATCGCTGCCTGATCTACTGCAGCAACCAGATTTTAAGTCTAGCTGATATTTGTTATATGTCTCAGAGCAGGTGAAGAGCGAAATTGCATGCGGGGGCGAGTGTGGTGGGGACCAAGGAAGTCAGAGCTGCACAGATTTGTCCCTTTTATATCTGCTCAAAGTTTAGATTTCATTTTCCCCTTCCCCCTCCAAAAGTGAAAGAGAAAATTTTGGCCAGAGTCAGGCTTTAAACTGATCACTGCTGACTTTTATGGTGGCTGCAAATTTAAGTGGTCGAGAACTTCAATAATTAAATGTGTTCTGCGTTTTTCAAACTGCACACACTTCAATATCCTGCCATTGCACGGTACCACTGCTTTATATTGCACAGCTGAGCAATGATCCACTGCTGTCTGCAAAGAGATTGATTTTCAGGGAGAGCGTGATCCTAATTGTTCTCTGATAAGGTAATGGATTGCCCCCCAAGGTCCTTTTTATCCACTGAAGCAGTTGTGCCCAAAGATGAATAGGGTGTCTTCCTCATTCCATCAAACCATCGAACCCACCTATCGCCATGCCACGTGCCTTAGAGGAAGTCAGCGTTAATAAGCAGAGAGTCTGATTTATCTGCGCCTGTTTTATACCAGAAGGATGGTGATAAATGTCTTGGGATTGTGGACGTTTATGAGGCTTTCTGTATGAATTAACCTAGGCAGGACCGCTAAGGGGTGTAAAATTTTGTGCACGGATCTTCCTTATTTTATATTTAGAAGAAGGGGGGTTTTAGGACTTTGAATGAGATTGCTTTAAATGCATCTCATTCAAAGTTCCAAAACCCCCCTTCTTCTACCCAACAACAGGGATGGAGACGTATGTTTTTCTTATGCTTCATTTAAAGTCCAAAACCTATTCTCTTTATTTTATATTTAGCAGCCAATTCAGCTATGACCACAACAAAGAGACTCTGTGCCGGGAAACGTGAGCGCTGCAATGCACTGCGAGATCGCAGTGCATTGCTGTATGACGATTGCAGCGTGTTGTGCTGAGAGAGACATAATTGGCCAAAGGTAGGGTGCCTTTGGCCAAACATGGCTCAGGGGGACTAAGTCCACACACCCCGCACTATATAATTGCAATTTTAAATTATATTTTTTCCTTTAGAAATGTAATTTTGCTGCGGTACTGTAATAAACATTGGAAAGATGCGCTACTTTACAGGCAGACTAAGGGGACCCCCACAGGTACGATATTTAAAGAAATATTTTTATTGTTTCACTTTAAGCATTATTAAAATCACTGCTCCTAAAAAAACGGGCCCTTTTAATAAAAAAATGTTTGCATTGATACATGTCCCCCGGGGCAGTACCCGTGTCCCCAAACACTTTTTATGGCAATAATATGCATAAAAGCCTTTAAAATGAACACTTTAGATTTTTTCACATTCGTGTCCCCATACGGTGTTCGCAGGTTCGCACCAATTTTTTGTCTGTTCGCATTTTCTGGTGCAAACCAAACTGGGGGGTGTTCGGCTCATCCCTAGTAACTGAGGTCTAGTGCTAGAATTATTGCTCTAACGATCGCGCCAATACCTCACGTTTGGCTCACACCACATGTGTGGCTTACGTATGCGTTTACTTCTGCTTGGAAGCTTGTGGAGCGAAGGGCAGGAAGTCGAGTGAAGGTAAGATGGACCCCACTTGACTCTATGCCCTTGAGGAATCAGAGCAACGTCTGATGTCACTTCCCCCTAACGGCCTTAAAGGGACAATTTTGTTTCTATTAGTAACCATAAAATTACATAGATAGTTTGGACTTATAATATTGTTTTTTGGTACAGGTTTTTTTTTGCACATATGCATTTCAGCACTTTCTAAATATTTTAGATAGGTAAGGCTGCATTCACACCTGAGTGTTTTGAAGTTGTGCGCTTTTACCGTGATTTTGCAACAATTTTTATGACTAGGTCTTACTTAGCAACGTCCTGGGAGTATTTCAGTCAGGTTTCATAAGGTATGTAAATGGCCTACAACTATAGCAAAGGCTTTATTCAACTTTAGTCAGAGCTGCACAGTTTGTTTATATCTATAGATGCCCCTTCGCTGCGTAGGCAGTTTTGTGGTAAAGGTGAACTATGCCTTTAAAATAATGCAGTGCTGTTTGGCAAAAAATGGCCTGGTCATAAAGGGGGGTAAAACTTTCAGAGGTCAAGTGGTTAAGGCATCCTTTTGAAATCACAGAGCTTCTGAAGCACCAAAACATCCCAAAAATTGTACGTGTCAAAAAACAAAACAAAGCATGTGCACATTGCCATAGTACATTGGGTTATTATTCAAAATAAAAATGCACCACAATGCGTCAACGTATGTAACATGATCAAGGCCGTACTCAAGAGAAGGGCAATCTTAAGCCTCATACACACAATCGCATTTCCATCTGACAAATCTGTGGATTTTTGTCCGAAGGGCGTTGGCCTTGAACTTGTTCTGCATACAGACGACAGAACATTTTCAGCCAACATTCGCGAAACGACATGGTTTTTCTGCTCTTTAGCGCCACCCTTTGGGCAACTTCTGCTAATGTTGTCTTATGGCATGGGTCCTCAAACTACGGCCCTCCAGCTGTTCAGGAACTACAATTCCCATCATGCCCTAGTCATGTCTGTGAATGTCAGAGTTTTACAATGCCTCATGGGACTTGTAGTTCCGCAACAGCTGGAGGGCCGTAGTTTGAGGATCCCTGTCTTATGGTTAGCATTGGTTCGGAACATGCGTGTATTTACTTTGGGTACACACGATCAGATAATCCGACGGAACACATTTGATGTCGGACAGTTTGAGAGCATGACCATCTAACATTTGTCCGATGGAGCATACAGATGGTCAGATTATCTGACAAAACATGTCCATCACACAATTGTTGTCGGAATATCCGATTGTGTGTACGGGTCGTTATGCTGGGCTGCATTGTGCCATGTCCGGGTCAAATAAAGTTGGAAATAATGTGATGTCATCAGTGTGCGACTTCCTGCTTTCCTAGAGCGTTCCTGTATGCATTCACACAATGCATAGATGTAAATTGTAATAGTTTCCCTAGGTGCATTTTTAAGTATGACTGCTGAAACATATAGCTGGTCTTCCATTTTGTTTATATAAGCTTCAAAACCCATGGAAAAGATTTGCTCTTTATACTCAGGCTGGCTGTGTTTCGCCTCCTGGAATATGAAATATGTCGCTGAGCCGCAGGGCGAAGCACCCATGGACTTCTCAGGACAGGAAGTGCCAGCTGGCTGCGTTAGTAAATCCTGCGCACAGCTGTCTACCTCAGCGTTGGAGCCAATTTATACAGCGCTCACAGGGGTTGTCTGAGAGCGGGCGAGGAGCCGCGCCAGGCCCTGTTACTGCATTAGTTGCTACACAAATCAATTCACATTACAGGAGGAATGTGACCAGATGAGACACTAAATACAAACATCGGAGGTCGGCCAGGGACTCATCCACCGAAGTGAAAAGCTAAAAGCTTCCCAGCTCTCCCAAGATGCTTTCTAGATTAAACTGCTCACTTTACACTGGTGAAAGCTTTACAAGTGTATAACCCCATCATTTAACGCTTGTTAACCCTTACAGTGACGCTTTTCTTTCAGGCAGGGTCAAATTGGCTTCTAAAAGCACAAATCCATGTCACTCTGTATTCACTGATACATCATTTAAAGGCTTTTTTTATTATTAAAATAATATACATGTTATACTCACTTGCTCTGTGTAAAGGTGTTGAACAGAGTGGCCCGATCCCCCCTAGTCCCCGGTCCAACACGTTCCTCCCCTTGTCTATGTGCAGCTCGCTATGGGGGCACACATGCAAGCTCGCTCCCGAGCTATTTGTGTCCAAGGAGCCACTCTCACTGATTTTCATAAAGGAGGCTTTGACATGAAGAAGAAAAGCCCTCTACCAAAATGGCAGCCTCGGTACAGAAACACAGTACACAACAAGGCATTGTAAGTCACTAATGGGGAAAAGATCAGCTGTTGGGAGTAGGGTTATCACCTTTTCTTCCAGTCCTTCTTTAATTTCTTGCCACACAAGAAATACATATATGCAGATGGCAAGAGGGTGGGCTTTAACACCCACACGCCGCAACTATACAGGGGATGGTCTATGGATGGCCAAGCTTCTACGATTAAGCCCTAAATTAGGTGAAACACATTACGGGGAGGTTCTCCCATGGCTGGAGACTAGGCAGTGCTGACCGTCAGTGTGCCTTAGTGCCATTTTGTTGTAGTCCTATGGTTGAGCCTGACAAGCCTGCATTCAGCCCAACCAGTTTCTGAAAGCAGTATGGGCCAGCTGGAGGAACACGCAAGGGCATTTTCAGTGGTAGAGTTTTAGCATTACTTTTAAAGGGTCACGTGGACAGCTGGTGTAGACACATGGCACAGTGATCAAGCTGTCGTAGTCAGCTTTTAGTCTCTCAATATGGTCTTAAAGGGTCACTAAAGGAAAAAAAAAATTTGCTAAATAGCTTCCTTTATCTTAATGCAGTGCTGTTTTCATGTTCTCATTGTTCGTTTTTTGCTTTGAAGTTGCTGTAACTCTGCTCTGATCTCCACACTTCCTGCTTGTCTGGCTCCTTATGAAAAATCTCATGGCAGATTGTTACTGTGGTCTAAGCTGTGTGTCTAAAACTCCTCAGAACCAATCAGATTCATTTTAAAAACAAAACACTGCCATGGATTTGTTTGTTTTTGTTCTGTGTGTCTTCTGTACTTCACAGAAACATGAAACCAGTTTAAAAACGAAAGTGAAACTAGAGGCACATTATATGATTGATTTTTATCTATTTTTAATAATTTTTAAAAGGAATCAGTTAACTTTTATGTCTCTATACCCTGTAAACAGTCATTTAAGCAAAAAATGTGTTTCCTTTAGTGACCCTTTAAGTTGGTGGGGCAGGCAACCGATCATGTGGCCACTGGGACAGCCAGTCACAGTGATCACGTGATCAGGAAGTCCATCCCACACCCCCAGTGGGTATGGACCCACTTAAAGGGTTGCCTGTGGCTGAGTGGGAAGGGGTTAATAATCAAATCAGCAATGGCAACACTTATATTCCACACAGGTCTCCTTTAAATTATTCTATTGGACCCATTTATATCTTTTATGCAGAAAAAAAAATATATTTTTTAAATGGTTTCATTTAAAAAAAAAAAAACAAATGAAGTGCAATTACTAATGGTAAATGGGAAGATTTTTGACAATTTTTGTTTTGTGCTAAAGTTGAAAGAGGTACATTAGCTAATGATTGGCCAATTATTTATTCTCTCCCCCTTTTTTTTATTGTTTATAGGTACCACAAAAATGATCGGGTAATGACTGCACAGTATGCCGCTGGAAGGTAAAAATACTTTCTATGTTACCAGGTTACCTGAATTATTTTTAATACACTTAAGGAAATAATGAGCACTTGTTTGAGTCACATCTTGTGATTTCAAAGATGTGTGTTTGGTAAAAATTGAGGCAATTAAAGCATACCTAACCTTAAAAAAAAGAAAAAAGAAAAGAAAAATCATATATTGCAGCACCAGTAGGGATGAGCTTGGGGTCGGTCTGAACGGGGCCGGTGTTTGCCCAATAAGCTGTGACTGAGCCCTGCGGGGTTGGGATATTTGTTACATGGCCATGTGCCAATATTAGGCCAATGATGTCACAAGAATCCCTGCTAATCACAGTTTACTATGCTTCAGTTATGAATGAACACAATGAGTAAACAATATCAATTACTCACTTTGTTTATTCAGAAAAGAAAGGGGCCAGTAAATTACATATTTACATTCCCCTTCCCCTCTCTCCATCATGAAATGATCCCCTGCAGCAGCCGAAAGGACAGGAGAGGAGGGGAAGCTGACATCTCTGCAGTGTATATACTGGAACTGATCACCTGTATTTTCATCCTGTGGTAGCTAGAGGGAGGGAGGAGAAGCCCACTTTCAGCTGCTGCAGGAGGAAAATATCCCCCTGCTGCCCCTCCTGTCCAGGTCCCTGGGGTCTGCAAGGACAGATTTAACAGTCTACCTATCACCTGCCTGTAATCCTTGGGTAGATTATGATCGACGGGTTGCTGACCCCCAGATTAGGGTGTGCCTGGGCACATCCTGTGTGCACGCTACTGCTACCACCAAACAACCTAAAATAAATTATCCTGCTCTTGATGATCGTAGTGATACCCTAACCTTGACCCTTAGCCCGGGTTCACACCAATGCCACTTGTCACTTGACAAGTTGCACCCTATTTTAACTATGAAACCGTTCAAATCGGTGCGATTCTGCCTTGCACCGATTTTGAAATGCTTCCTGCACTATTTATGGCAATTCCATATTGTAGCGGAGTACAATATTAAACTCCACGATCTAAGCTGGTAAAATCCACAGTCAGCATTGAAAAGTAAGACTTTTTATTCACAGGCTTCCATATTTATATAATTCCCCATGCAAGGGGTTTCCAAACAGCCAAATAGATTTAAAAGGGGTAATACAGGGAGGACCAGATGGGGAACTTAACATTTTGGATAATTCTCCCATCAGGCATTGCTGCACGAGGGAAAAGTCGGTTGATAGCTGGGGTCTGGGGTTATGTATTGTGGGAGTTCGGTTTAAAACTGCCGAACACCGATTGGGCAACATAAAACAAAGTACTTAAATGCTAGTGGCTTACGGCTGCCAGCATACCAATTACTATGCCCACATAAGACCCAGCAGGATACATAGCATATAATACAGACAACCTTATGACATGTAACGTCCAGCGTTCCAGAAGTGGCTAGGTTTGCCACACATGTGTAACTTGCATAGGCATCTGCGCATGAAGTTGCACAGAGCTCAGCAAGCCCCACTTGAAATCGCTCTGACTAGTGGCTTTCAAAGCCGCATTCAGTGTGTACGGGACTAACTCAGAGGCGTATCTAGTGAAAATGGCGCCTATGGCAAGCACTGAAACTGCGCCCCTGTGAAAACATTTAAAACCCATCTTTCAGATTACTGAATACATACGCCAGGCACAGGCATCAGTGAAAGCAAGGAAGGTACAGTTGTAATTTGCCAGCCACATCTTTGAGGCACCCTGCTAGCGACCAAATAGCGCCACAATATACGACAGTAAATCGCCGCTAAAATAGCGCCGCTTTACTGCCGACGGCGCAACGCCCCAGTGTGAAAGTAGCCAAAGTCATCATATGCCAGACACAGGCCCAAACAGAAGCAAGCAGCCAGTCAAATATAGTGCTTGCTCAAAATGGAGTAAATAAATTATAATTATGCATAGCCATAGATATCATAAATAAAGTGATTTGTGCAACAGAAGGTACTACTTGCACAAATCACTTTATTTATGGCTATGCATAATTATAACTTATTTAATCCATATATTAAGCACTATATATTTGGTTGCCTGCTTGACAGTGGCACATATCATCACATAGTGATTAGTACAAATAAAAAAGTGATCAAAGGTTTGCGCAGTATGGACAGCAAGTGTATAAACCCTATGGGACAGATTCTCAGCTGAGATACGATGGTGTATCTCAGATACACCGTCGTATCTCAGTTTTTTTCAATGGGCATCTATGCGTGTGATTCCTAGAATGCCTAAATGCCTTACTCTACGCCGCCGCCGATTCTTAGAGAATCTGGCCCTATGGGGTACCAATACAGTCTAAATTTGGTCTACTATGGTTGTTGAGCAAACAAGAGAAATTTATTGTTAGAGTTTACATACACTTTAAGTACAAAGGGGTCAATTCACAAAGCTTTATTTTCAGATTGCGAGTGTTATTTTAACGATTTTGCATGTTATTGAAGCTAGTTCAATTCACTAAACGATTTAACGCTCTGAAAAATCATCAAATAACGTTTTCCTACACAGAAACGATATTTTAAGGTGTGGATCCTTATTAAAGAGTCAAATCGTTATTTTAAAGATTCAAATCGTTATTTTAAAGATTCAAATCGTTAAATATGTACAGAAGTGCAATTCACAAAGATTTTTTGGACAGTTATCAATCGTTAAGCAATCGTTAAATTAACACCTCCCTCAGGGTGGCGTTATGACATTTCCCAGGCGATATTTTGTTGTTAGAGGAAGCTTTTGGCGATTTTTGTAGTGTAGTGTAGTGTTGGGCAAGCTAGAACCGTGCTCTATTTGAACTTAAAATTATCCAGAGGCGAAGAAGAACATGTTAGAATGTTGTTCAGATTTATAAACGTGTATTCCGTTCACATACTATTTTGGATGACTTTTCTGAAACCCAGGTGATAGCTAAATTCCGATTATCATCTCCCATGATTTATTCTCTGTATGAGGAAATACACATGGCTTTAGAAAAACACACACTAGAAGTTTTGCACATCACATGCTCAATCTCCATGTGTATTGCTTGTGTCTCTCTCTCTCTCTCTCTCTCTGTATCTGCTCTTTTCCACATGCAGCTGTTCTCCTCCCCTTCTGCTCCCAGAATGCATCTCTCCAGCATTATTTAACGATCTTAAGAGTTATTTTAACGTCCCGAATCTTAATAATAACGTCTGAGTAGTTAGCATAACGTTTGGATAAAGAGTCAGTTGAAAACCATAACGACTGTGTTAAATAACGATTATAGCTTTCGTGAATACCATGTTTGCTAGCGTTAAATAAGGAGTGCTAATTTAACACCTGAAGAGAACCAATAACGTTTCTCTTTGTGAATTGACCCCAAAGTGTGTTCTATATGTGGTACTATGATTACATAAAAATGAAATAATAAAATACAAAACAGTATACTTAAAAAATAAATAAAAAGAAAGTATTTTATTTATCATAGTGGTGCGTCTTATTTAATCCTTTCTGTAACGCCGCAAACAAAATCCACTTTGCACAAAATCCATGTAGCCCTACAATCGTGGTCTGGACAACTCACCAGAACAAAATGACCTTTAAATGTACCAAAGGTCTTAACGGCCTTTGTATGTTGGCAATGCACTCCAGATCCACTAGAGCATTAGTACCATTAGCAAATGTGGGTGCATTTTTTTATTTTTTTTGAGAGAAAAAATAAAGTTTTAAAACCCTAATGAACCATTTGGACTATTTGGCGCTTTTGTTTGCATTGTCAGAGAAGAGAAGTGTGCATAAGTGGTGGACATGGAGTGCGGTGACAACATACAAAAGCTCTTGAGACTTTTGTTACATTAAAGGTCATTTTGTTCTGGTAAGTCGTTCAGTCGTTTTTGTGAGTAGGTTTGTGTGAAATGGATTTTACATGCGGTGATGCAGAAAGGGATAGAGGAGACAGGACACTCTAGCATATATAAGTATCGCATAGCTGTTCGTCTTTTGAAACTGCATGTTACTTCATTCAGTGCAAACCGGCAAAATTGAATGTTCTCAGGCTATATTCAATGCAGAATGAATGTTTTTCATTGAAAAAAAGTGTGAAAGATAAAAAAATACTTCATTATGGCCACTAGGTGTAGCCGAGGAGTATACATATTTCTATTCTTATACTTAGTGCCATCTAGTAGCCATAATGTGGTAATTTACCACTTTTTTAACCACTTGCTCACTGATCACTTAAAGGGGTTGTAAAGGTTTGTTTATTTATTTTCTAAATAGGTTTCTTTAAGTTACTGCATTGTTGGTTCACTTACCTTTTCCTTTGATTTCCCTTCTAAATGTTTTTGTTTTTTTGTCTGAATTTCTCACTTCTTGTTTCTCCTCAGTAAGCTTGCCCCCATCATCTGGCTGGGGGGTTAGTCAGCCAGAACAGCTTACTGAGGAGGAACAGGAAGTGAGAAATTCAGGCAAAGAAAACAAAGAATATTTTTTTTTTTTATAAGGGATATCGAAGGAAAAGGTAAGTGAACCAACAATGCACTAGCTTAACGGAACCTATTTAGAAAATAAAAACAAACCTTTACAACCCCTTTAAACCCCCTTCAATTTTTAGCTTTCAGCTTTTCAATTTTCTGCTCTCTGAATGACAATTACTCAGTCGTCATGCAACACTGTACCCATATAAAAATGTTTGTCCCTTTTTCACACAAATAGAACTTTCTTTTTGTGGTATTTTATCACCGCTGGGTTTTTAAATGAGGACTGATGTGCCATGGATGTGGCACGGATGAGCACAGATGTGCCATGGATGTGGCACAGATGAGTACTGATTTGGCATTGATGAGCAGTGATGTGGCATGGATCTGGCACGGATGAGCACTGATATGGCACAAATAAGCACTGATATGGCATGGATGTGGCACTGATGAGAACTGATTTGGCATGGATGAGCACTAATGTGGCAATGATGTGGTACGGATGAGCACTAGGGATGAGCTTCGAGTTCGAGTCAAACTCATGTTCGACTCGAACATTGCCTGTTCACCGAACAGCAAACTATTTGGGGTGTTCGCGGCAAGTTTGTGTGAACTTTAGTACCCTGTTAAAGTCTATGGGACTAGAATGTTTGAAATCTAAAGTGCTAATTTTAAAGGCTAATATGCAAGTTATTGTAATAAGTGTTTGGGGACCTGGGTCCTGCCCCAGGGGACATGTATCAATGCAAAAAAAGTTTTAAAAACTGCAGTTTTTTTGGCAGCAGTGATTTTAATAATTCCTTTAAGTGAAACAATAAAAGTGAAATATTCCTTTAAATTTCGTACCTAGGGGGGTGTATAGTATGCCTGTAAAGTAGTGCTTGTTTCCCATGCTTAGAACTGTCCCTGCACAAAGTGTCATTTCTGAAGGAAAAAAAGTCATTTAAAATCACTCGCGGCTATAATGAATTGTTGGCTCCCGGCAATACAGAGAAAATTCATTCATTAAAAAAAAATGTGTGGGGGTACACGGCATTTTTTTTTTACATTTGGGGTGGAGTTCCCCTTAAAATCCATACCAGACCTGAAGGGTCTGGAATGGATATTTGGGGGGAACCCCACATACTTTTTTTTAAATTTGAGGCAGGGTTCCCCTTAATATCCATACCAGACCCGAAGGGCCTGGTAATTGAATTTGGGGGGACCCCCATGCATTCTTTTTTTATATATGACTGTTCTCTGTATTGCTGGTATCCGACAATTCATTATAGCCATGAGTGATTTTAAATGACTTTTTCCCTTTTAGAAATTAAATTTTGTGCAGGGACAGTTCTAAGCACAGGAAACAAGCGCTACTTTACAGGCATACTATACACCCCCCTAGGTACGAAATTTAAAGGAATATTTCAATTTTACTGTTTCACTTTAAGCATTATTAAAATCACTGCTCCTGAAAAAACATCCTGATGTGGCAGGGATGAGCACTGATGTGGCAAGGATGACCCATGTATTAGCATGGATGAGCCATGGATGAGGATGGGTGAGGCAGGGATGGAGCATGGATGAGCATGAATGTGGATGGGTGAGCCAGGAATGGAGCATGAATGTGGATGGATGAGCCAGGGATGGAGCATGAATGAGCCAGGGGTGGAGCATAAATGAGGATGGATGAGCCAGGGGTGGAGCATGGATAAGCATGAATGTGGATGGATGAGTCAGGAATGGATGGATAGAGGAGCCATGGATGAAGCATGAAAGAGCCAGGGATGGAGCATGAATGAGGATGGATGAGCCAGGGATCGATGAGTCAGGGGTGGGCACAGATCAGCGCTGTGGGCACTTTAGATCCAGCCCAGAGTGCTGCTGCACCGGCTCTCTCGTCTCCTCACACACTGTATCGATCAGTGTGAGGAGAGGGGAGGAGCTGAACCGGACATGCCCTGGTTTGTTTACAAGTGATCACTCTGTCATTGGACAGAGCAATCACGTGGTAAAGGGCCGCTGTCATTGCCCCTTTCACCCTGATCTGTGACAGGCCCGGTCTGGGAGACCCAACGGTCATGGAGCGCAATTCTGGGGTGGACGTTATAGTACGCCCTCCCAGGGGTTAGCCAACCACGCTGTAGCCATTCTTTGGCCCAGTCGGCAAGTGGTAAATGAATTTCATTCAATCTACAGAGAAAATAGCCTGTGAACATTCAATTCTCCTCCATTCACACAGAATATATTCACATGTAGTTTCAATGGACAAACACCAATGCATAGGTTTTATAAATACACCACTTGTTTATTTGTACTGTATGAAAGACTTATTTTTTTTTACACAAAACCCATGATAGCTAATTAGACATTGATTTTGGTGTCAAATCATCTCTCTGCTAACTCTTTTCTCACCTCCTGTCAGAATGTTCCCTGTCATCATATATGCACTGCAGCAGAGCCTGTGTTCTGTTTCAAGCACAGCTTTATGCATTGACATATCACCTTTAGACCTCGGTCCATCCAACCAGTATAGCCTCCGGCTGAACAAGCACCCTCCACAGACAACTCAACTCTCCATTAAGACATGGCAGTTTAATCCAATGTAGTTTTACTTCTTAAAATTCATTACACAGGATATTCGCCCATCATTTGAAGTGCAAAGAGAGGCTCTGAAGACTGGCAGCATACTAAAGAAACCTGAACAAGAAGGGAGGGGTCTATGTATCTAAGGACTAAACTAACTAGCTCCAACATACAGGGGATCTGGGTTATACCATTATCAGACATAGAAATAACAAGTTGTAGTTATGTAGAATTGCCACTAGATGTCAGCACTAAGATACTAATACATACATAATTAAATCCTATTAAAGGGGCAGTAAACAATTTTTTCTAAATTTAACCTACATATAAGCCTATAATAAGGCTTACCTGTAGGTACAGTGAATATATCTTAAACTTGCAGTGCTTAGGAGATATTCACACTGGATGCAGCTGGCGACGTCACTTGCACATGCACTCTGAAGGTCCGGTGTACCATGCCGGACCTTCAGGGATTTGTACCGGAGCCAAGGGCGCAAGCATGTATGTGTGGGAGTGACATCATCGCGGTCTCAACCACTCACACAGCCAGAGCTCACGAACCTGAAAGGAAGACCAGGGGAAAATGGAATCCCTGGCAGCGGTGACAGCACGCCACTGGAGGGCTTCATTCCAAGGTACATATTTCATAATGTGCTAGTATACTACCACTGCCATTGCCTTGCAGGGGCTTCTTTTTTTTTATACTTGCCGTGGTTTACTACCACTTGAATACATGATTAGCATCCCAGAACAGCCTGATTGGAATTACTGCTGCTCTTCCTCCCCCCAGTCTGAGTGGGCTGTGCATTAGATTGCAAAAGGCAGATGCATACACAAGTCATAGTTACAGATACATTTGACTGCATTTTCTTTTTCTTGCCTTGTTACTATGACATTTCTTGCCTTTGTTGCAAAGTCATTGAACACTCCCAGCTGTTACTGCTCACCTCCACCATCACAGGAGCAAGTTCTAAACCCCCACACATATGTGCTCTACTATAAATTTCTTTATACATGTAGGCCAATATGTATTCTACTACATATTTTCAGTAAAAAAACAGGGCGAAAACCAGGGACGTATATCAGGACTGAGATATCCTGGTGGACAATCGGATACCTAACTGACACTTTGCGGGGACCAGTGACATTAATATAATGATCGGTGCTTTGCTCTGTCACTGTAGTAATGACACTGGCAGGGAAGGGGGTTAAACATCTAGGGCGATCACACTGATAACTGTGTGCCTAGCCAGTGTTTTGGTGTACTGTGTGTGCTGCTTTTACTCAGGGATGTGATGGATTTTATTTCCTACTTTGTAGGGATACAAAATCCATCAGAATGGAGCTCTGCCCTGTTTACATAGGCAGATCACCGTTCTGTGTCTCTGCCCGACAATCAGTGGGTGCCAGTGGATATCCAGTGTCCGGCACCTGCAGATCGGCCTCTGCTGTGAATAATCACTGCAGAAGCAACCCGCCCCCTTTAGGCGGAAATGCAGAATCACGCACATATACGCCCCCGCTCAATCGAGGTGGGGGGAAGACTTCTGTGGTTTTCAGGGACTTGGCAAGAAGAGATCCTTGATGGATGTGTCATCTCTGATGGTAGCCCTAGGCTTACTCCCTAAAGACCCAATGAAAAAAGAAGGTCTTTAGTTCTGGCGTTAGACCGATTGATGTCTCATGGAATCATAGAGACCCTCTCGGGAAGAGCAGGGCATGGGGTTTTATTTAAATCTCTTCACGGTACTGAAACCGATTGGAGATGTTCGACCTATTTTAGATCTCAAAGATCCGAATCACTTCCTAGACATCTGCTCTTTCCAAATGGAGTCAATCCGGTGATTCTGGACAGTAGAGCCGCCCTGTAAATCGGCTATGGGGCAGTCAGTAAGTGGGTAAAAGAGAAGGCAATGATGTGTCACTTCAATCACTAGTCTCAAGAGTATGGATTTTATTCATTATTTCAGGATGCCGTAGGGGTGTATACTTTGCTTGAAAGTGTACTTTGCACCAACGTTACCACTGTTATTGGAGTTCTTCTTTCAGATGCTTGTTTAATTAGGTGTTGCGTAGTGTTGCAGACCTATATGCTGACCCATGCTGAGAAAGAGTCAATAGAAAGCTCTCCATACACAGGACAAATGAGTAGAACCATTGGAAATCATATAGCAGAACACAAATGCCATTACACCGTGATGCTACAAGGTCTCGTGGGGATTGGTGCGCTCCTGGGCAAAGTTTATTACAATTCCGCAGATAAGACAGAGAATATTGGAAAGGAAACATGTTCCAAGACTTTAGTGTGTACCAGGGGTGTTGCTAGGTCCCAAAAAGACCAGGGGCTTCAGCCCGCAAGCCAAGCTGGCACCGGGGGGGGGGGGGTTGCTGGGGTTGGCGGAGTGGTGCTGGGTGACCTACCTGACACACACACCCAGACCTACGTGTGTGTGTGTGTGTCAGTGTACACACACACACTGACATAACCTGCATACACTAACACTGACCACCACACTACACTGACCACACTACACTGACCACACTACACTGACCTACACTGACCACACTACACTGACCACACTACACTGACCTACACTGACCAGACCACACTACACTGACCAGACTACACTGACCAAACCACACTAGACACTACACTGCACTACACTGACCAGACTACACTGACCAAACCACACTAGACACTACACTGCACTACACTGACCAGACTACACTGACCAAACCACACTAGACACTACACTGCACTACACTGACCAGACTACACTGAACACTACACTACACTACACTGACCAGACTATACTACACTACACTAACCACACTACACTGCACTGACCACACTACACTACACTGCACTGACCACACTACACTACACTGCACTGACGACACTGCACTACACTGCACTGACCACACTACACTACACTGCACTGACCACACTACATTACACTACACTGACCACACTACATTAACCACTAACAGACTACACTACACTGACCAGACATACACTATCACTGACGTCACCTACCACAGCTGTGGTGTGCAGCGCCGGCACACCCAATGTGCCCATCATAGCCATGCAGCCAGGGAGGAGGGAGACTAAGGAGAGGAGAGCCGCCGAGCAGGGATGTGGCGTGGTGTGCCCGGCGACTCAGCAGCAGAGCCGTAGAGAGCCGCCAAGCGGCATTGTAATTCCCGCCTTCTGAGCTTGCGGCGCCTGATGATGGACGTCACATGTCCCCCGCAGGCTCGGATTGGACCAGAGGGATGTCCATCATAGGCGCTGCTGCTGCACGTTCCAGAAGGCAGGACCTGCTGTGTTTTCCGGCACGCTCGGAAATAGAATGGTCCCTGCTTGGCGACGATCGGCGGCGCTCGGGGCTACTAACACATTTCTTCATGCCCGAGACTCGGGGCTTTTCGGACAACTATTCGGGGCTCCAGCCCCCCTAGCCAGGGCCTAACGACGCCTCTGGTGTGCCTCTGAAACCCTTCCATTATCCTCAGGATCCACTTGTTCCGATGAGTTTTCCTTGCCTGTGACTTCTTTGCATTCGTCTCTTTCCTATTAGGACAAAGACAATGGCCGCAATTAGAATTCTCTATTGTCAAGGATATTCATATAAACTCTTAAAGTATAGATTGTTGCTAGCCTTGGATCTTCAGAGAGAAATTGGTACTTGAGGGTTTTCTATTACTCTTCTTGTGGTGGCCTACAAATGGTGGCCTTCACCACTGGTGATATAAACTGAGACTTTTCAAGTATTACATTGCTGTGATTGATTTTTCATTGTTGTTTGTGAAAATATAAGTGTCAAGTATGGATAAAACGCTCATTAGCTTCAGTTGGTGAGCCATTACAGTGGATCTATACCATAAAGACAATACATTTTTGCATTAATAGGTCTATGTGGTTGAAAGTGTTGAAAAAAGAAACTGGCTATAATCACTGTAATACAGGCCCCAGCGTAAGAGGTTTTAGTCACTCCTTCAAAGACCACACAACCAATGGCATGTCGTTGTAATGGGTCATGTGACATTGATCAGATCAGGTCAGATTTTTGAGCAATAGCCTGTTATAGGCAGGAACCAGAGGCCCCTTTAGGTGACTAGCAAAAGTCAGTGTCCACCCTACATCCCTTTGGCTACTGATCCCAGCCACACCTCTTCAGGCACTGCCAACCTGCCTGGCCGCAGCTGCCCTTCCTTTAGCCCTGCTGGCTAACTTTTTCATAGTCTTCCCAGACTTAACACTCACCAGCCCACCCAATTGACTTCTCAGGAGATCTCCCAGACGTGCTGTTCTGCTTCTGCTGTCCTCTCCTTGCTCCTATGCCTCCAGAAAGGTGTTCCTCAAGGTGTTGTGGGGGATCCTTCCAGCAACTGAGCAGCAGACCCTAAGGTTCCCCCCGGCCAAACTAGGGGGCACACTTAAGGGCCACGACAGCCTCCTCAGCACTCCATCTCTATCTTCCACCCGACTGTCCCTGCTGACATGACTCACACCTATTTATGAGGTGCCTGTCCCCTGCCAGCCCATTTTCTGGGGATTGGTTGATGCCCTCATAAAGCAGCTCCTCCTAGCCTCCGCCTACTACATCTTGAAGCTTCTCCAAAGTCCCAGAAACAGCGGGAGGCACCAGAGATGCTGCTTGCTGAGCCATCCAGCCTCCCTTAATCACTCAACCCTGACCCAGATTCAGCCCAGGCCTGGCTCTCAGCCAGACCAATTTATCTACACTAAAAAAAACTATTTAGATCTAGTACACTAGCTAGAGGGTGCTACAGTAGCAATTTAGAAATTGATGGAAGGTTTAGCACTGGCAAACACTTTTTAAAAGATTGATAGTGTATTTTATATATATATATATATATATATATATATATATATATATATATATATATATATATATACAGTATATACAGTACAGACCAAAAGTTTGGACACACCTTCTCATTCAAAGAGTTTTCTTTATTTTCATGACTATGAAAATTGTAGATTCACACTGAAGGCTCCAAATTATGAATTAACACATGTGAAATTATATACATAACAAAAAAGTGTGAAACAACTGAAAATATGTCATATTCTAGGTTCTTCAAAGTAGCCACCTTTTGCTTTGATTACTGCTTTGCACACTCTTGGCATTCTCTTGATGAGCTTGAAGAGGTAGTCACCTGAAATGGTCTTCCAACAGTCTTGAAGGAGTTCCCAGAGATGCTTAGCACTTGTTGGCCCTTTTGCCTTCAATCTGCGGTCCAGCTCACCCCAAACCATCTCGATTGGGTTCAGGTCCAGTGACTGTGTAGGCCAGGTCATCTGGCGCAGCACCCCATCACTCTCCTTCTTGGTCAAAAAGCCCTTACACAGCCTGGAGGTGTGTTTGGGGTCATTGTCCTGTTGAAAAATAAATGATGGTCCAACTAAACGCAAACCGGATGGAATAGCATGCCGCTGCAAGATGCTGTGGTAGCCATGCTGGTTCAGTATGCCTTCAATTTTGAATAAATCCCCAACAGTGTCACCAGCAAAGCACCCCCACACCATCACACCTCCTCCTCTATGCTTCACGGTGGGAACCAGGCATGTAGAGTCCATCCGTTCACCTTTTCTGCGTAGCACAAAGACACGGTGGTTGGAACCAAAGATCTCAAATTTGGACTCATCAGACCAAAGCACAGATTACCACTGGTCTAATGTCCATTCCTTGTGTTCTTTAGCCCAAACAAGTCTCTTCTGCTTGTTGCCTTTCTTTAGCAGTGCTTTCCTAGCAGATATTCTACTATGAAGGCCTGATTCACACAGTCTCCTCTTAACAGTTGTTCTAGAGATGTGTCTGCTGCAAAAGGTGGCTACTTTGAAGAACCTAGAATATGACATATATTTTCAGTTGTTTCACACTTTTTTGTTATGTATAGAACTCCACATGTGTTAATTCATAGTTTTGATGCCTTCAGTGTGACTCTACAATTTTCATAGTCATGAAAATAAAGAAAACTCTTTGAATGAGAAGGCGTGTCCAAACTTTTAGTCTGTACTGTAATATATATATATATCTCCAGACCAAAATGAGGGACAAATGAAGAGGAAAAAGGGACCGAGAGAATTTGTTCCAAATCAGGGACAGTCCCTCGAAATCAGGGACAGTTGGGAGCTATGTTATATGATATATGACATGGAGATTGTTCAGGTTTTATTTTTTTACAATAAACGTATTTGTGTTTTTACAAGACCATTGGTGTCACAGTGATATAGTCTAGAGCTTTTAGACTAAGTACCATGACACTATAATTCATAGGAATACCACCAAGCACTTGCCACTTGGAATTTGGACTAAGGCTTAGATTTATTTTATGTGTGTGCTAAACTGGAGCTCGAAGCTGGCCTAATGCTTTGGAAGATCTTGTTCTTCAGACTAGCATTAACAAGCTGAGGGCTGTACGAACATGGCCCATTGGCCTGACAGTACTGAGATCTCAGCATTGAAAATTGATCCATAGGATGTAAAAGTTCTCTTATTTCTCCAGTGATGTCTATGAAAGAACTAAATCACAAGAGCACACCGAATCCTCTGTTTGTCTTGGCTTTTAGGAGTACATATGGCCGCTTTCTCTCTGCGGTATTGGGAAATGCAAGACTGCACCTGAGAGGTGTGGATGATAAATGAGGCCTGTAGGTCTCCAGTCCTAGACAAATATAATTATCTCTCTGTGCTTTCTCTGGGCCTTGCCTTGTGGTGCTCCCTCACAGTTCATTCTGCAATTAGGCAGACATGTGTATCCTAAGATGGCCGCTAGACAAACTAGGCCATGCGATTCCTGGAAATTCATAAATCACTGGCAATTTTTTTCACACGGACATGTTTTAAATGTGCAAGTTTTTGTGCCTTCACATAAAAAAGAGAATTTCAGCATAAGTGGACTATGATGTTAGAACAACATATGTTTTATTTTTTTTTCACCATTTCAATAGTGTCTTCATTTGCCATGAGCAACTTTTTGAGGTTCACAAACAGAACTTGGAGTATCCCCATCCTCTAGCCTACAAAATTTACGATTCATTAAAATGTTTTTAAACCCAAAACCTGAAATGGAATTATTATCGGCGTATACCGCACACTTTTTTCTCCTTAAAATAAGGGGAAAATCGTGGGTGCGCGATATACGCCGATACCCCGCTTCCCGGGCTCAGTTTAAACTGAGCCGCCGACATATACAGAGTGCAGTACACTCGGCCAGGCTCGGCTTTGCTCGTGCTCACGCATAAACGTCACAAAGCGTGAGCACGAGCAAAGCCAAAACTGGCCGAATGTACCCGAGTGTACTGCACTCAGTATATGTCGGCGGAGGCGTTCAAACTGAGCACAGGAAGCGGGGATTCGACCCGAGACAGTGCTGGAGAAGCCAGAAGGACACCACTGAAGCCGAAGACAGGCGCCGGACCGGACAAGGCCACCGATGGACGCCGCGCAAGACACCAAAACTGTAAGTACTAAAATGTTTTTTTTTACAGGAATTTCGGGTTCACATTAGGGGTGTGCGCTATATGCCAGAGAGCGCAATACGCTGATAAATATGGTACCAATCATTAGATGTGGTGGCGGCATTAGTTTTATTTTTGAGCTTTTTTCCCTCTGTTTTTACCTGGTAGACTGATACAGTTTGCTGGAGAGCTTTTTGCTTTAAAAAACAACAGACTGCCTGGCTGAATCAACAGATTAACCACTCAAGGAAGGGCTCACGTACATATACGTCATCACTTTAAAGATGAATATCTCAGTAACGGTAGCAGCTTCTGCCACAACCGAGATATCCATCTTTTCCATGGCCGGTCCTGTAAACGCTAATGGTGGTCTCCCGCCGCTCTCCCATGCCCTCCGCCGCTTACCGGAGCCACGATCGGGTCCTTCTCGCTGCTTGCCATGGTTACGAGTGAGGGCAAACGCACTTGTGAGTAGCGCATGCATATGAAAACAGTGTTAAAACCGCACAAATGAGGTATCGCCTTAATCATTAGAGCGAGAGCAATAATTCTAGCCCTAGACCTCCTCTGTAACTCAAAAGATGCAACCTATAGAATTGTTTAAACGTCGCCTATGGAGATTTTTAAAAGTAAAGGTTTGAAGCCATTCCACGAGCGGGCGCAATTTTGAAACGTGTCACGTTGGGTATCATTTTACTTGGCATAACATCATCTTTTTACAATATAAAAAAAATTGGGCTAACTTTACTGTTTTATTTTTTAAATTAAAAAAAGTGTTTTTTTTCCAAAAAAAGTGCGCTTGTAAGACTGCTGCGCAAATACAGTGTGACAAAAAGTATTTCAATGACCTCCATTTTATTCTCTAAGGTGTTAGAAAAAAAATATATAATCTAAGTAATTTTCTAGCAAAAAAAAAAAACTTGTAAACACTGAGTCTGAAAAACAACTTTTTTGTGTGGTAGCTGCCTAAGCAGGCAAATTTTGGCAGGCGTATGCTTCAGGCTAGGCCTGCTTGTTTTGATCTGGGGCAGGGAGTGGTTAGTGTAGCAGTGGGTATGACCACTTGTGCTTCAGTTCTTAGGCGCATCCCCTGCTTCCAGGGAGAATGTTCTGGAAGAGGGGCAGGGCAGAGGACTGGAGTGACAGGGAGCTCATGTAAGGAGCCCTGACCAATCCCCACTCGGAATTGACAGGGGGCAAGCCTTCTTCATAAGCTCGGGTCTAGGCCACTGGAGGGGAGTTGTTGGCTGGAAGAGAATGGAGAATGGAGTGCTAGATCACAGCAGGAGACCCATCCTCATCTGGGTTGGGGAGGTGCGCACCTTGACGGAGGAGCCCAGGAATGCTGGGAGGGAGCCTCTTCCTTACAGAGTCATGGAGGAGGTATCCTTAAACAGAGGGGTTGGAGAACTGATCGGAAAGCATGTCCAGTTAAATTCTTCACTATAGACTCAGGGCTGGAGAAGGTTGGTGAGGTGAGTGTGACACAGTGGATAACTGGATGAGGCATGCCAGGGGAGCTGGGTTCAAGGCCAAAGGAGAGACTGTGGGGTTTTGTGTCAAATCGATGTGGCCTGCGGGCACAGGATTTGCAAGTCAGGCTAGCTAGGGTCAGTTGTCCACCAACTATAACAAGCTGCTAATCAACTAGGCCGCAAGAAGGGGTATTGCAGGCCCCTGGCCTACTAACAGTTCAGCAATTCAGCAAGCATATAGGACTATTCAGAGTAATCCTTTATGTAAAGTGAAGATGATGAGGCAGAAAGACCAATAGTTCACAGTGAAGTTTGTGCAGGAGGAGAGGAGTTCTGGGAGTAACAGTCTGCAGGAGTTGATGCCAAGGAGGAGCTGCAGAATCGGGCGCTGGTCGATAACAGCATCTGGCTGGACATCTGTGGAGGACTCGCCTTAGGGTGATAGGAGGAGTGGAGCACCTGTGCCTGCTGTGTCCCAGGTGCCACATCCCAACTGCTGGAGTCAGTGTGTGGCCATTGTGGGGAGCCACTAACCCAGCTGGGGCTGGTGCAGCAGGAATAAAGGTATTATTCTGCCAACCTGCTCACAGGACTATGTATGCCACAGCCGTAGGTGGCTCGGAAGGCCTGAGAGGGCCAAGGATCACCTGCCAGAGATGAAGGGGAGTTGCCATTAGGTGTGTCAACCACAGACATTCTGTGGCCTGGCCAGGGGCCCGGAGGCTTCAGGTGCCAGTGTGCAGCCTCCGGTTGAAAATCCCTGAAGAGCCGGCCTTCTCTAAGTCCCTTGCTGTGCCCGTCCAGAAGGAGCCCTTGATGGAGGAAGGCGAACCACCAGGTGAGCGAGATTGGGGTTCACCCAGAATACTGGACATGTTTGGAGAACCTGTTCTTCTGGTCATCCCCAGAGGAAGACTCCAGTGAGGAGGAGTGGGAGACAGGAGATTCCCCCCTCAACAGAAACTCAGTCAGAGGCAGTGGAGGAACCACAGTCCCCGGTATGGACCCCAGTTTTAACCAGCAGACCTTTCGTCAGTTGGCCTTTCACTACCCAGACCAGGCCACCTACCTAAAAGCAGTGGGTAATTAAGGCCCAGGATGCTTGTGTTCTGTCTGGCAGAGGGAAACCTAAAGAACTGCCCAGGCTCTCCCGGAAGGTAGCATGGTTGCTCTGGATTGGGGCCTTGAACCCGTAGGTCATGGACGTCAGCTCACGCCGAGGAGCACACCTTTGCGTCTGCCATCTGAAGGAGAAAGGGGGCATAGACCCTGGAGGAGGTTGGTCGAGGATCCGGAGGAGGTTGTCGGATCCACGTTTCTACCTGTGAGAGGGACTGCTGTGTAGCCCACAGGCAGGAGCGGCCACCACAACTGCAAAAATAGGGCAGGGCTTGGGTGGTTTTCTCCAAGGACAAAACTTTCTGCAGGGACAGTGTTTGCCTGCCGCCCAGGATGCCTGATGGGAGGAAGAATCATCATGGACACTAGGGTAAGGTGACCGGATTTTTAAAATGAAATCCGGGGACATATTTTTTTTAAACTGGTAATGGCAACAATCAGCGCCTCTCTGTCCGACTCACAGCCTGTCAAGTCTTACTCTCTGGGCTCCGGCTACTACTGGGTGGGGAGTGGAGGAAGATCACTCCACCAGGGAAGGCAAGAAGATAAGCAGGCAGAAGATGCAACAAGTGATGCCTATTGGCTAAAATAAAAAACGTCGACTTGCTGTATGCAAACGCGCAAATAAGCATGAATACGTGACGCTCAGGTTACTCTTTGGGCTCCGGCTACTACTGGGTGGGGAGTGGAGGAAGATCACTCCACCAGGGAAGACAAGAAGATAAGCAGGCAGGTGGCTGGCCTGGACTTAAGCCAGGGTAGAAGAACATTTGAGTGGAGCTGAATGGACATGCACCTGAAACTGAAGAAATATTCCCTCCACTCCGACCAGCACATGATCATCAGAAAGGGGCACAGATAATGGCGAAAAAAATTAAACCCCCCAAAGCTTATAGGAGCGGCGGAGCGGGGGGTGTAATTCAGATTTTTTGTTTATAATTTCGGCAATGACTGTCTTCGAAATTTACCCCAGCCCCTGTTCAAGATTCAATCCGGGGACAAAACCGGGGACAGACTTAGTTTGGGGACAGTTTCCTCAATGCGGGGACTGTCCCTGGAAAACCGGGGGTGTCTGGTCACCCTTCACTAGGGTGTACTGTCCCTGCCAAACCTCTTGCTATCTGCCACTTCGGAAGGGGCCCCTCCATTCAGTAGCAAAGAGAGTTTCGTCCACCTGCATGTATGTCTGGCTGTGCTCTCCAGGAGGTCCCCTTAGATCCCTCCTGGGTGGGTGGCAGCGGACAGGGAAAAACGTGCCCAACTGTAAATTGGAAAAATGTTTTATTAACCCCCTCTCAGTGGTGAAGGGTTTTATGTAGTTAGAATGTACAGATAGAATGTGTGTTTTTGTTGTTTGTATCTCCTTTTAGGAATGCCAGAGATGGGATGGCTGTCCATCTCCACCGTGGGAACAGATGAAGACCTGTGTGGGGCAGAGTATTCCTCCTGATGGGAGCAGTGCTCTGGCTCCACTTGTATGCACCTAGCTGCAGGGATCTGTGTGTACGAGGCTTAAAAGTCTGCATACAGGCACACTATTAAATGTAGAGACAACATTTTCTTGCTATGCTGCTAAGGGATATTGTGCTTTCTATAACCTGGCATCGGGTATGCTTTGTTTTGTGTGGACAGATTATCAGTGGGTATCCCCCCCATAGCACCCTAGAAAGTGCCCTTGGTTTAGGCAGTGATAAAGCCGAATCCTGCTTACCTAATTGACCATCTCTCAACGATGAGATGATGAAGTAAATCAGGGATCTGCTGGTTCAAGGCTTTCCACTCCCTATAGACACAAAATCCTGGCGTTGGCAGAATGAGCCCTAATCAATCACTTTAAAGTCTGATTGTGCTGAGGTTGACCTCGTCTGACCGGTAATTAGTATCACATTATCATCAATAGCCAGGGCACCATCTGAAATGATGACCGCTTTAACTCATCCCTTTCCAAAAGAGGACTTTTAGGATTTAAATATAGGTGTTTTCACAGATTGAATAAAAAAAAAAAAAAATACAAAACGATCAAAAAAAGAAATCTGAGGTAAGAAATTGATTTGAGATTTGGGAAATTTATCCTAAAAATGATAAAATCATTAAAGCGGAGTTCCAGCCTTTTACTGTTTATTGAAAGTCAGCAGCTACAAAAAGTGTAGCTGCTGACTTTTAATTAACAGACACGGTCCAGTGATGCAGCATCCATTCATAGTGTGGGCACGCGGCCGTGACAGCTTTCGGCTTTTGCGGCTGGGCACTCACTGCGCAAAATGCGCTGCGCTCTATGAGTGGACAGGCGACCTCCTGGGACCTGTCACGTGTCCCAGGAGATCGCCTAAAAGGAGGGGCTGCCCAAGGTGGGAGGAGGAGTCGCCCAGGCGCTCCCTGGGTGGAGGTAGGAAGTGGGACAGGAAGTCCCACTCCTTCCGAAGCCCCCCCCCCCCCAAAAAAAAGCGGGAAAAATGTATTTAAGATCTGGTGATGGATTATTAAAATCTAACATTACACAGGTAAATTACAGCTTTCTGCTTTAAGTGGAACTGCCAGTAAAACCTGCATGAATACATTCCTGGTACAGGGCATTTCAAAATATACAGCAGCATCATGGGCGTCCCCCTGGGGGGGGGGGCAATAATTTTAAGGTCACTCATGCGTCACCCCTTTTTGACAATGTCATGAAGGGGAGGGGCTTAGTCATTATCACATAAAGCGCAGGCATGCAAAGGTTTGAGAAACCTGATGCAAGAGCTTAATAGAAGGATCAAACTGCCATTGTCTGATTAGCAATTTCTAATCTGTTTTTATATTTACAGAGGTTTCCACTACTGGCTTTTCTTTCTGAAAATGCCAGCATCATGGCATGGCTCTGTTGTTCTAATATTTATATTTATTAACCTGAGGAGGTATGCAAATGCAGTAAGAATTTTTTACTTTTCTTAACCACTTCCTTTGCCATGTATAGACATATGACATTCGCAGGAGGGATCTCCCATCCTGGGCGGGCGTCATATGATGTCCTCAGCTTCCTGGCGCTATAGGGCGAGCGCTGAGCAGATGCACGTCCACGTCCTGTCAGGGGAGAGTAGACTGATTGTGTATTCCTAGTAACGCCAATCGTCACCTCCCCTCGTCAGTCCCCTCCCCCTACAGTTAGAATCACTCCCTAGGTAACACATTTAACCCCTTGATCACCCCTAGTGTTAACCCCTTCCCTTCCAGTGACATTTATACAGTAAGCAGTGCATATGTATAGTACTAATCGCTGTATAAATAGTGTCAAAAGTGTCCGATATGCCTGCCGCAATATCACAGTCACGATAAAAATCGCAGATCGCCGCCATTACCAGTAAATTTAATAAAATAAAAATGCCATAAATCTATCCCTTATTTTATAGGCACTATAACTTTTGCACAAACCAATCAATATATGCTTATTGCAATTTTTTTATTAAAAATATGTAGAAGAATACGTATCGGCCTAGTTTTTTTTAAACTTGTCATTATTCTTTTGTTTATAGTGCAACAAATAAAAAACACATTTGTAAGGGGAAAAATTATAAAAATTTCATTTGGGTATAGTGTTGCATGACCGAGCAATTGTCCTTCAAAATGTTACAGGGCTGAAAACTGAAAATTGGCCTAGGCAGGAAGGGGGTGAAAATGCCCTGTATTGAAGTGGTTAAAGTGGTTAAAGAGGAAATGCTGCTTTTCTCTGCCCAAAGGAATGTTTGCTTTGGAATGAAAGTGCATAAATCAAGCAAAAATTAGGTCAAAAAGTGCATCATCATTGAAGCCTCCAAAGAGCATGTGAAACGGTGTAGGTGCACATGTCATGGCTACGCACAGCTCTTTTCACGTACTACGTAAACGGCGTAAAAATCTACGACGTTCGTTCCCTGGTCCATACTTTTGAAAGGTTTGGGCCTCCTATATGAGGAATAACTTTACGCTGGACGTAACCCTTACGCTTAAAACATGCGCCGGGCGCAAGTATGTTCGTGAATCGGCGTATCTTACTAATTTGCATATTTAAAATGGGAACGGCAGATGCATCCAGCGTAACTATGCGCCCACGATACGCCGGCGTAGGCAAGTTACGTTGGGCGGCTGAAGCCTTATTTTTCAACGTATCTAGCTTTGGGAATTGGCGCAGAGATACGACGGCGCACATTTGTACTTAAGACGGCGTATCTCAAGATACGTCGGAGTAATTGCTACGTGAAACCAGGCCATAGCGTCTACAAACTTTGGGATATTTTTATGGAATTTTTGCAAATGTGTTTTTCTTTTTTACTATTAATGGGTGCGATCAACGACTTATAGCGGGACTGCGACATTGCGGCGGACAAATCGGACAATTTTGATGCTTTTTTGGGGACCAGTGACACTAAGCCCAGGTTCACACTAGTGCGATTTGCATGTCAAATTGGCGGTATTTGTCGGCAGCTGTAAGGCATGCTACATGCATTTGTGAGATGTGGAACCATTCTCTCTGAATGGCCCCCCAATGCACCCGATATGTGTTGATGTGCAGTGCGCTGACATTATGTAATGCACATAATGTGTGTTAACAAGCATGCTGTAACGCATCATAATAGTGTGAATGGCCCCTCAAAATGAATGGGCTGCTTTCCCAACAGATTAATGTACGTTGCAGTGTGCTGCCAAAAATGGCACATGCTGCTTTTATGATACATTCTAAAATCTGCTTTGCTCATGCAAAGTGAAGAATCGATTTTGTTTAATTCAGACCTTCATAGATGCCTCTCCTCACCTACTGTAAACTGCTGATTTTGTAAATGTTGTCGTTGTCCCCCCCCCCCCCCCCAGTGTGACCCCAATTAAAAAATGGCCGTAGCAGCCCTTCATTAAAAGAAAAAAAAATCTAAAACAAATAATAATACACTACTGTATAACCAAAAGAAATGGTACTCAATAGTGATGAGCGGAATACGCCATATTCGATTTCGCGATATTTCGCGAAATCGAATATTCGTGATATTTTATAAAAAAAAAAAAAAAAAAAAAAATTGCGAATTTTCGCCAATGCGAATTTTCGCTAATGCGAAATTTCGCGATTTTTTTTTTTTTTTTTATAAAATATCACGAATATTCGATATTTACGAATATTCGGTATATTTTATAAAAAAAAAAAAAAAAGCGAAATTTCACATATGCGGTCGCGAATATTCGTTAATATCGAATATTCGTGATATTTTATAAAAAAAAAATAAAAATTTGCGAAATGTCGCTATTGCGAAATTCGTGAGCAACACTAGTACTCAATAATTAGCCAGAAAACTTGTATTCCACAAGGAAGTACATAGGGTTGCCACCTGTCCGGGATTCACAGTCCGGGTTTTGAATCGTGTGTCAAGCCCTGTACACACGACCGGGAATCCCGTTTGGTAAAAAAAAGTTGTTTAAAAAAAAAAAAAGTTGATATTCCCAACGGGATTCCTGGCAGGCTTGACTTGAAAAGCCGTGTATATACACAGCCACACAAAATCCCACCGATCTCTTGAATGGCAAGAACGCGATGATGTCATCAACTACGACGAGCCAGTGTCTCGTCACGTTCGATGACGTCGCCGCCATCTTGCTACACCCCCACTAACCTTGTATGCTACCGCGCATGCGTCGAAGTGTTATCAAGCATGCACGGTTTTCTCGGAAGGAAACCTAACACCGACATGAAAATAGAAAGCAGGGTTCTCTATTTTCCCGTCGGGATTCCCTTCTGTTTTCCTGATGGGAAAACTGCTATAGAGCATACACACGGCCGGGATTCCCAGCCAAAAGCTCTCCTGGCAGTTTTCCTGCCGGGAAAACCGGTCATGTGTACGAGGCGTTAGGGTTTCAGGTGGACTGAAACCCGGACACGTAATTCAGACTGGGCTATGGCTTCCCAAGTAACCAAGATAGTCGCACACAAATCTGTTGCCACCCAGGAACTGCGGCCAGCTGTCTGAGGGAAGGTTCAGCATCACCGCGGGGGCAGGGCAATGATGTCATCAAGAGCAATTTTGCCACATCAACTGTTCACTGCAGCACGCTATGTGTACCACATTACTACTCTCCTTGGGGCACACAAAGGTGTCCCAGACCACTAAAGTGTTTGGGTTTGGCTTGAAGACAAGATGGCAACCCTAGAATTACTTGATGTTTGCCAGTCAAATTGATTGACTAATGCCCTGTCCACACGATCAGTTTTTCCGACAGGAAAACCGTGTTTTTTTTTTTTTTTGCAGCAGGAAAATGGCTGAAATTTGTCTTTCATACACACGGTCACACTAATCTTGTCTAAAATTCCGAACGTCAAGAACGCGGTGACGTAAAATACGTACGACGAGCCGAGATCAATGAAGTTCAATAGGCAGTTCGGCTCTTCTACTTGATTCTGAGCATGGGCGGGTTTTTTTTACGCGCCGTAATTGCATACAGACGAACGCGATTTGCGACAGGAAAATTGAGGTCCTGCTCTCAATCTTTTCTTGGCTGGAATTCTGACAGAAAAAGTGCGATGGAGCATACACACGGTCGGAATTCCTGACAAAAAGCTCACATCACACTTTTCTTGTCGGGAAAACTGATCGTGTCTACGAGGCATCATAAGGCCGCGTACACACGGCAGAGAACCTCGACGGGCAGAACACATCGTTCCGCCCGTCGAGGTTCTCTGCCGGCCGTCGAAATCGGCGACCCGCCCGTCGGGAATGGCAACCAGACATTCTTCCAGGCGGGCCGTCGAGCAAATAGAGAGCGTGCTTTCTATTTCTGCTCGACGGGCTTCCCGACGGGATGCTCGCCGAGAGCCGTACACACGGCCGAGGTCCTCGCTGGAATGCAGCTTCCAGCGAGGTTCTCGCTGGTTTCCAGCGAGAACCTCGGTCGAGTGTACGCCGCCTGAGATTCACTTGGCTGAAGTACAACACAATGCTCACCATATTCTGCCACCACAATATTCCAGTAAATTCATCAAAAAAGGCGAAGCACCAAACCTCCCGATGGGCCCCATATTCTGTAACCGTGTCGCTATTCCACAGACCACCAAAGAAACAAACAAAAATGAATTAGTCGGACCCCGCTGAGATACCATATTTACGGGGGTTGTGGGCCAACTTTCTCCTCTCATTCAGCCCCTTTATTAATAAACGACAAAACAAAATGGCCACTAATACAACGTGAATGGAGCCTCGAGGTCCTTGTAGGCATTTTACCTTAGTACCTGTGACAACACATAGGGTAGGCCTCCAGCTGCACCACACCAACTCGGAGAGAATGGCCAGATAGCTCAGGTACTACCATGAACGTTCAAAAAAATTTGAGGAGCCGTACTAGGGTTGCCACCTGTCCGGTTTTGACCCGGACAGTCCGGGTTTGGACACATGTGCCCGGTTTTGAAGCCTCCTGAGACCCGGGCACATTTTTTAAATAAAAAAAAATTTCTTTTTTTTTTTTTTTTTTTTTTTTTAGCTGTGCATCCTGGCCCGGCCGCAACAGAGCTGCACATCCCCGGCTCCACCAGCTTGTCTGAGTGTTAGTAGAAGGTGTGCCGCCCGCAGCAGTGCTCTCTGTTAGCCCCCCGGCCGGGCTGTAAACATGTGTGCAACTTCTCACTGTGCTAGCCCCTCCCCCTCCCTCCCTCCGGCGCGCCTCCGTCTGCATTGTGTGCTGCAGAGTGGAAGAGGACACATGGGACACAGAGTGCTCAGCTCTTCTCTGACTGGCTACAGAATACACATGGAGGTGGGTGGATGGGCGGAGCCTCGGCGTTCCCTGCTACTCTGTGATGTGTGTGGCTTGCTGAGACTGAGAGCTCAACTTTTAAAGTAAGTTTTTGCAAAGTTATTAGCATGTCAGCATATCAAAGAGCTCTCACCCCTCCCCCTCATACACATAGTCCTCACCAATTACCCCCCACCATACACTAAACATACAGTTCTGCCCCCCCCCCCCTGCATATACCATTACCATCCACAGCCATATATACAGTTCTGCCCCCCCCCCCCTCCATACCATCCACAGCCATACATACAGTCCTGCCCCCCCCTGCGTATACCATCCACAGCCATACATACAGTCCTGCCCCCCCCCCTCCATATACCATCCACAGCCATACATACAGTCCTGCCCCCCCCCTCCATATATCATCCACAGCCATACATACAGTTCTGCCCCCCCCCTCCATATACCATCCACAGCCATACATACAGTCCTGCCCCCCCTCCATATACCATCCACAGCCATACATACAGTTCTGCCCCCCCTCCATATACCATCCACAGCCATACATACAGTTCTGCCCCCCCCCTCCATATACCATCCACAGCCATACATACAGTTCTGCCCCCCCTGCATATACCATCCACAGCCATACATACAGTCCTGCCCCCCCTCCATATACCATTCACAGCCATACATACAGTTCTGCCCCCCCCCTCCATATACCATCCACAGCCATACATACAGTTCTGCCCCCCCCCCCCTCCATATACCATCCACAGCCATACATACAGTTCTGCCCCCCCCCCTGCATATAACATCCACAGCCATACATACAGTCCTGCCCCCCCCCCCTCCATATACCATCCACAGCCATACATATACAGTTCTGCCCCCCCTCCTCCATATACCATCCACAGCCATACATACAGTTCTGCCCCCCCCCCCCTCCATATACCATCCACAGCCATACATACAGTTCTGCCCCCCCTCCATATACCATCCACAGCCATATATACAGTTCTGCCCCCCCTCCATATACCATGCACAGCCATACATACAGTCCTGCCCCCCCCCTCCATATACCATCCACAGCCATATATACAGTTCTGCCTCCCCTCCATATACCATCCACAGCCATACATACAGTCCTGCCCCCCTCCATATACCATCCACAGCCATATATACAGTTCTGCCCCCCCCTCCATATACCATCCACAGCCACATATACAGTTCTGCCCCCCCATATACCATCCACAGCCATATATACAGTTCTGCCCCCCCATATACCATCCACAGCCATATATACAGTTCTGCCCCCCCCCATATACCATCCACAGCCATATATACAGTTCTGCCCCCCCCCCTCCATATACCATCCACATATATAGTTCTGCCCCCCTCCATATAACATCCACAGCCATATATACAGTTCTGCCCCCTCCCCCATCCATATACACAGTTCTCCAACCCCCCCCCCCCCCTTACCACCTACTGCCTTACCCTTCGCACTCCTCCCCTGTACATACTGCCCCCGTCATACCCTCCACACTCCTCTCCTGTACATACTGCCCACTGTCATACCCTCCACACTCCTCTCCTGTACATACTGCCCACTATCATACCCTCCACACTCCTCTCCTGTACATACTGCCCACTATCATACCCTCCACACTCCTCTCCTGTACATAGTGCCCACTATCATACCCTCCACACTCCTCTCCTGTACATAGTGCCCACTGTCATACCCTCCACACTCCTCTCCTGTACATACTGCCCACTGTCATACCCTCCACACTCCTCTCCTGTACATACTGCCCACTGTCATACCCTCCACACTCCTCTCCTGTTCATACTGCCCCCATCATACCCTCACACTCCTCTCCTGTACATAGTGCTCCCATCATACCCTCCACACTCCTCTACTGCATATACTGGTCACTGTTACACCCTCTTCACTCCTTTCCTGCAAGTAATACCTACCCTCTGCACTCATTTCCTGTACATAATGTCTTACACTTTGCACTCCTTTCCTACACATACCAACATACGCGCCACACACTCTTGTATATACTGTTGTAAATTCTGCACTCCCTCCCTGCACATACTGTAATACCCTCTGTACTTAATGAAAATTAAAAGGTGAACTAATGCCCCTGATCCCCACTGCACTTACCTCTGTAGTAATGGAAGAGTTTTATTTTTTTTAAATGATTGTGCTGAGGTTTATTCATGTCAGTGAGACTCTTACTTGTTGCACAGCAAAGTAAGCATATTTTATAGGTAAAATAATTATTTTGTTTAATTTAATCATGCCTCGTGAGGCCCCTCCCTCAATATGGCCACATATGAACAACAGTAAACTGGCCCTTTGTTTAGAAAGTTTGAAGACCCCAGATCTAAGCTACGAGACACTAGCTTTGTAGATCACATGGCGCTATAGATTCAGCTGATTGACCCAATGCTGTCACATTAAATAAATCATGCACTCCTATATACCCAAAATGATAAAGTATTTTCTCTGGCTCCTGGTGCTAAATGAAGCAGTGGGAGAGGAATGGAAAAATAGGTATACACCACCAGAGGTGGGGGTGGATTTAAGAAAACCTGTTGCTATGTGCAGTGATCAAGGCTGTTTATCCGAAACGCGTCTGCTTTATGCATTGCCCACCTGTGCCAATAAAACATTTTATATGGATTGGAGTCGCCAGCAATTTTCTACCTACAAACCTGTTGCTGTGGCCAGATTGAGAAAAGCACAGGTTTGCATTAATCCCTGGGTTAACTAAAGGCATCATCTATCTTCCCTCCCCTCCTCCTTCACAGCTTTGTGATTACTACAATATTAAAGGCGGCTTTAAACTCCTGAGTATAAATAAGCAATTGCTCCGGCGTGTTTTCCGCGTCTTATTACAAAGTGGCTGCTTTAATTTTTGCAGGCCCCGTGTGTGAGTTCAGGAGTTAATATCTAGGCTCCTCTAATTGCCTCTCTTGTAAAGCATAAATCATGTGTTTATACTGGAGCAGTGCAGATTCTGCTGATTTAATGAATAATGCCACACTGTTTGGTCGGCCTAATGCAGGCAACTGGAATTAAATGGGATCTGACTGCTGGCGGACTCCGTCCTACACAGTCAATATCTCAGAGACATGCAAAGTGTCAGCAGATAAGCAGTCCCTGGCACTCCCTAATATGTCATTCCACTGACTGCTTCCCACTGTGACATCTCAAATCTCAAGCTTCCCGCAGACCAGCCTCTAGCTGCTATTCTAGGCATTCGTGTACTACAGCCAACAGCTGTAAGATGGTGTTAGCAGGATAAGGGCTTACCAGACTTTTTAGGAATGGGGCTTCGGCCACTCAATGGTAAGGTGACCAGATTTTTAAAATGAAATCCGGGGACATATTTTTTTTTGTACTAGTAATGATGGCAATCGGCCACTCTCTGCCAATCACCGCCGCCCGCCTCACAGGCTTTCAAGTCTTACTCTCTGGGCCCCGGCTACTACTGGATGGGGAGCGGAGGAAGATCACTCTGCCAGGGAAGGCAAGGAGATAGGCAGGTGGCTGGCCAGGATTTGAGACAAGGCAGAAGAACATGTGAGCGGAGCTGAATGGGCAGCACCCGAAACTGAAGAAATATTCCCTCCACTCCGACCAGCACATGATCATCAGAAAGAGGCACAGATAATGGAAAAAATACAAACCCCCTAAGCCAGTAGGAGCAGCGGAGCGGAGGGGGGGGGGGGGGGGATTCAGAATTTGTTTTTTATTCTGCACTGACTGTCTTTGAAATTGCCCCAGCCCCTGTTCAAATCCAATCCGGGGACAAAACTGGGGACAGACTTTGTCAGGGGACAGTGTCCTCAATCTGGGGACTGTCCCCGGAAACCGGGGATGTCTGGTCACCCTACTCAATGGTTCCTCTGAACCAGCAATGAGATGGGGTGGATTTCTGTTAGCCCCACATAGGGCAATTTTCAGCCAATGTTAAAAGTCTACCAGCTATCACAAAAACAACCGATTAAATAAAATACAAAATATCCCCACAATACTATAAACCACTCCCAGCCTCACAGATCAAAACAAACAGGCCCAGCTTTCAGCTAGGCCTGCCTAGATTTACAAACCACAGTGTACGGAAAAGATGACAACACCCTTGTTTAACGGCTTAAGGACCGCCCCACATACATATACTGTGGCAGGGCGGCTCATAAGCACAAAATCATCTACTTTTTTTTTTCTTCGGCTTTGAGGCACGTGGGCACACCGCCGGTTCCCCACACTTGCTTGTTCCCAGCGATCATTTCAAGGCAGTAAACAAGGCAGATCGCCATTGTACTATTAGGGAAGATCAGTGGCGGCCCCCCCTCCCCCAGTCAGTAAAAAAAAAGTATCTAAAAAAAAATGTTTTTTTTTATTTAAACATGTCCCTTAAACTTTAAAGGGAATTTTTTTTCTCCAAAAAAGGTCCTTAGGTGCACTGTGTCCGAGTGCCGGGCGCCGGGCACAGTGCAGTCTGGGTAGCGCCACTGATTTCTGGCGCGATGGGCTGTTTTGTTATGGCTGGGCGGGTGCACACTTTCTGTGTGCACTCGCCCGTCTCTGTGCTAGTCCCGACGTCACAGGAAGAACAGGAAGTGACGTCGGGACTCTTGAGCTCAGCGCGCCAGGAACAGGTAAGCTGAGCGATGCTACCTGCCAGCATGTGTAAGCCTGTCTCCCCCTCCCTAGCTGCTGCAGAACTTCACGGAGGGGGGAGAGGGTGAGGCTACTGAGACTGTTGTGGTGCCGAGTAGTGACTGGCAGCTGCCCCCCTTCCTGCATCCTAAAACGGCCCTTCTTCCTGCCTCTACATCCTAAAATATTCCCCCACCTCTCCACCCAAAAATGGCCCCTTCTTGCATCCTAAAACGGCCCCCCTTCCTGCCTCTACATCCTAAAATGTTACCCCACCTCTCCACCCAAAAACGGCCCCCCTTCCTGCCTCTCCACCCTAAACAATAACCTCCTTCCCACCCCTCCACCCTAAACAATAACCCCCCTTCCTGCCTCTCCACCCTAAACAATAACCCCTCTTCCTGCCTCTCCACCCTAAACAATAACCTCCTCTCCACCCTAAACAATAACCCCCCTTCCTGCCTCTCCACCCTAAACAATAACCCCTCTTCCTGCCTTTCCACCCTAAACAATAACCCCCTCTCTACCCTAAACAATAACCACTCTTCCTGCCTCTCCACCCTAAACAATAACCTCCTTCCCACCTCTCCACCCTAAACAATAACCCCCCTTCCTGCTTCTCCACCCTAAACAATAACCTCCTTCCCACCTCTCCACCCTAAACAATAACCCCTCTTCCTGCCTCTCCACCCTAAACAATAACCTCCTCCCCACCTCTCCACCCTAAACAATAACCCTCCTTCCTGCCTCTCCACCCTAAACAATAACCACTCTTCCTGCCTCTCCACCCTAAACAATAACCTTCTTCCCACCTCTCCACCCTAAACAATAACTCCCCTTCCTGCCTCTCCACCCTAAACAATAACCCCTCTTCCTACCTCTCCACCCTAAACAATAACCTCCTCTCCACCATAAACAATAATCCCTCTTCCTGCCTCTCCGTCCTAAACAATAACCCCCCTGCCTGCCACTCCACCCTAAACAATAACCCCCCTTCCTGACTCTCCACCCTAAACAATAACCCCATTGTATAGTGTTCTCTGTGTATAATATACAGTGTGGGCTCTGTGTATAGTGCCCCTACACACCCCTTCCTGCTGTCTCCTGGGAAATACACTGTTCCCAGGAGAGAGCAAGGTACCAGTGACGGCGTGGTGCGCTACTCGCGCATGCACAGTAGGGAACCGGGCAGTGAAGCCGCAATGCTTAATTTCCCAATTCCCTAACCGAAGATGACGGCGGATGCAGCCGAGGGACGAGGGATTGCTCGTCCTCGGCTAACGACATTGAGGGCGTGCTGGACAGGTAAGTGTCCATTTTTTTAAAGTCAGCAGCTGCAGTATTTGTAGCTGCTGGCTTTTAAAAAAAAACATTTGGTGGAACCTCCGCTTTAATTCTTTGAGCGCCTCTGATGTCAATCCCTTCTTTGCCAGTGTCATTAGCTCCCAACTGTCCCTGATTTCAAGCAATGTCCCTCTGTCCCTCATTCCTCCTCATTTGTCCTTCATTTTGGTCCGATCTATCTAGTTGTATATAAAATGGACTTTTTATGTTTTAAAAAATGTTTCCCAGTGCTAAACCTTTCATCTAAATTCTAAATGGCTGCATTTGTAAATACCATAAGCCAATATAAAGAAATAGTAGTGGTAAAAAAAAAAAAAACACTTGTGGGTTTAACCACTTAAGACCCGGACCAAAATGTAGGTAAAGGACCTTGCCCCTTTTTGCGATTCGGCACTGTTTCGTTTTAACTGACAATTGCGCGGTCGTGCGACGTGGCTCCCAAACAAAATTGGCGTCCTTTTTTTCCCACAAATAGAGCTTTCTTTTGGTGGTATTTGATCACCTCTGCGGTTTTTATTTTTTGCGCTATTAACAAAAGTAGAGCGACAATTTTAAAAAAAATGCAATATTTTTTACTTTTTGCTATAATAAATATCCCCCAAAAATATATAAAAAAACATTTTTTTTCCTCAGTTTAGGCCGATACGTATTCTTCTACGTATTTTTGGTAAACAAAATCGCAATAAGCGTTTATCGGTCGGTTTTCGCAAAATTTATAGCGTTTACAAAATAAGGGATAGTTTTATTGCATTTTTATTAATTATTTTTTTTTTTACTACTAATAGCGGCGATCGGCGATTTTTTTCATGACTGCGACAATATGGCGGACACTTCGGACAATTTTGACACATTTTTGGGACAATTGTCATTTTCACAGCAAAAAATGCATTTAAATTGCATTGTTTACTGTGGAAATGACAGCTGCAGTTTGGGAGTTAACCACAGGTGGCGCTGTAGGGGATGTGAGACCTAGTGTGTTTGTTTACATCTGTAGGGGGGTGTGGCTGTAGGTGTGACGTCATCGATCGCGTCCCCCTATTACAGGGATGACGCGATCGATGCTGCGGCCACAGAGAAGCACGGGGAAGCCGTGTGTACACACGGCTCTCCCCGTTCTTCCGCTCCAGGGACGGATCGCCGCACTCCAGCGGCGATCGGGTCCGCGAATCCCGCGGTCCCGGTCCCGGAGCTTCGGACCGGGTCGCGGGCGCGCGCCCCGCGACCCACGGCTGGGTACTAAAATCAACGTATATATACGTTGATGTGCCCAGCCGTGCCATTCTGCCGACGTAAATGTGCAGTAGGCGGTCCTTAAGTGGTTAACCAATCTTTTTTTTTTGTACAATTCTCCTATAAGGGGGCATGACAAGAGGTGTGTCCTATGCCTGCATGCTTTTGCTGATAGGTGTTCCTCATTCCTATCTCAAAAAGTTGGGAGGTATGAGTACAGGGAAGTGCATTTCTTTTAGCACCCATCATTGTAATAGTGTCACTGGTCCCCAAAAAGTGACAAAAGTGTCAGTTAGGTCAACGTTGCACCGGCGTGGAGTAAAGAAGATACACTACAGTGGCATAAAGATGCGCCGATGGCTGTGAATTCGGCCCAATATTTTTTACTTTTTGCCATAATAAATCTCCCATTTTTTTAAAAACAAAAACACATTTTTTCCTCAGTTTAGGCCGATACGCAATAAGCGTATATAAATAAATTTGCGCAGAAGTTATAGCGTCTACAAAATAGGGTAAAGATTTATGGCATTTTTATTATTTTTTATTGTTGTACTCGTGTGTGTTTGAGCTTTGAGGTGCACACCCTAATGCAATAGATAGGTTACGCACACCTGGTGGTGCTGGTGGAAAGCAAGAAGAGGAGAGACAGGAAATGGCATTTTCAAACCTGGATTACTGTATTTTGGAGGTCAAAAGGATAAACAAAATAAGTGATATTTAAATGCTCTAGCTTACAGCAATCAAGTGATCTAAAAAAAACAAACCTTTAGTGTTCCTTTAAAGCTTACATTAGCAGTGTGTTTACCGCTCCTCCACTGCTCCTTCCCATTGAAAGCAATGGAAAACCGCGGCTATATCGCCGACAATGAGCCTCTGGCATTGCCAGCGGTATTAACCCTTTTTCGTCCACTAGCGGGGATTAAAACCGCACTGCTAGCGGCCGAATACCGCTACAATTCCAACGGTATAGCGCCGCTATTTTTATACCACCACCGCACCTCCTGCCCCAATGTGAAAGGGGCCTTACAATTACCAAAACTATGTAGTAAAAGCAAAAAGGGGAACAATTGCTCGAAAAAAGTCATTGATGGTCAGACTTTGAAGGCAAGGCGGAAGTATATAAAAAGTATAAATTTATTACAAAAATATAAATTTAGTTAAAAAAAAAAATATTAATTGATAAATGAATATGTACAATATCCTCTGTACATCGACTACGCGTTTCACCATTGGGCTTCCTCAGGACGAGCAGAAGAGTTTTAACAATGTAAAGATATATTTCATTATCTATAACACTGTGGTGGACATAGCCACCCAGAGTCTCTGCAGCGCATTCCACAAAGGTGTATAGAGATTTCAAAAAGAGAGGGGAAGATTTTTTTTGTCTATTGTAGAAATTTCAAATGTATCAAAATGTCTCCAGAGTCCGTAGCAGGAATTGGTTACACCTATAATAGGGATCCAATCGTGTCCAGGAGAAGAACATGTAGGGCTTGGTCAATATATAAGCGAGAGGTGAGCCCAATCTAAAAATCCAGATAGAGGATTAAAGGGGTTGTAAAGACAAAAATATTTTCCTCTTAAATTAAAGTCTGACAGTAGCTGATAAAGTAAAAAGTAATGTTTTGCATTATAACTAGTTTGATACCTGTTGAAATCGAGCTGTTTTATTCACCTCCGTCACTCCTGAATTGTTATTCTCACTGGCTTCCTGGTTTGCAGTGCACATTCATTCTTCATGCTACATCACGGCCTAATGGGAACTACAGTTATCATAAGGCTTAGCCTCCATGCCTGTGAGGGATAAGAGAGCATCTTCACGCAGGGATGTAGTGATAGGGAGGGGTGAGCACATTCTGATTTCCACCATGCAAAACGGCTCAGATGCTGGTGGAAAGCAAGAAGAGGAGAGACAGGAAATGCCATTTTCAAACCTGGATTACTGTATTTTGGAGGTCAAAAGGAAAAACAAGGTAAGTGATATTTAAATGCTCTAGCTTACAGCTCTATTCCCCACAAATAGAGCTTTCTTTTGGTGGTATTTGATCACCTCTGCAGTTTTTATTTGTTGCGCTATAAACAAAAATAGAGCGACAATTTTGAAAAAAATTCAATATTTTTTACTTTTTGCTATAATAAATATCCCCCAAAAACATATATAATTTTTTTTCCTCAGTTTAGGCCGATACGTATTCTTCTACCTATTTTTGGTAAAAAAAAAATTGCAATAGGCGTTTATCGATTGGTTTGCGCAAAATTTATAGCGTTTACAAAATAGGGGATAGTTTTATTGCATTTTTTTTTTTTTACTACTAATGGCGCCGATCAGCGATTTTTTTTCGTGACTGCGACATTATGGCGGACACTTCGGAAAATTTTGACCCATTTTTGGGACCATTGTCATTTTCACAGCAAAAAATGCATTTAAATTGCATTGTTTATTGTGAAAATTACAGTTGCAGTTTGGGAGGTAACCACAGGGGGCGCTGTAGGATTTGTGTGTGTTTACAACTGTAGGGGGGTGTGGCTGTAGGTCTGACATCATCGATCGAGTCTCCCCATAGAAAGGATCACTCAATCGATGCAGCCGCCACAGTGAAGCACGGGGAAGCCGTGTTTACATACAGCTCTCCCCGTTGCGATCGCGAGCGGGCGGCTCGAAAAACGAATAGCCGTGCCCTCGTCCCGGATCACTCCCCGCGGGTTTCCGACTGCCGCATGTAGCGGGGGGGGGGTCCCGATCGGACCCCCGACCCGCGCAAAGGCAGGGACGTAAATTTACGTCCATCTGCCTGTACGTGCCCTTTTGTGGACGTATATGTACATGGGTGGTCGGGAAGTGGTTAAAGCTGGGGCAAAGTGCAGCGTTTGGTGAATACACATTAATGGAGCGTGGATCCAGATGCTATTTAAATAGTCAGCAAATAAGGACAATATAGTCCAAGGAACCAGCAAACCCTTGTAGGTCAATACACCGACGTGTGCCCCAGGGTAATGGCCCGTGCTATATGTGCTACGATGTACCGAGGATATTGTTCATATTCATTTATAAATAATATGTTTTTTTAACTATCTTTATTGTGGTTTGTCAAATCTATATTTTTGTAATAAATGTATACTTTATACTTTTTATATACTTCCGCCTTGCCTTCAAAGTCCGACCATCAATTACTTTTTTCGAGCAATTGTTACCTTTTTTGTTTACTAAATTACGTATGTGGCTAATGTGGGTGCTTTTTCCAGTTCCTGGTCTTCCCCTTTTCCCTTACCCTCGCCTTTTTTGTTATTTTGAATATGTAGTAGAAGCCTTATCTAAACACTCATTGGGCCAGATTTTTTCAATGGGTATCAATGCGAGTGATTCTTAGAATCACTTACGCATAGATACACTAAAGATCTGACAGGTGTAAAGCAATTACACCATTGGATCTTAGATGTAATGACAACGCCGGCCGCTAGGTGGCCTTTACGTTGTTTTCTCATTTGCCTATGCAAATGAGCCTAATACGCCAATTCCTGAACGTTTTTGTGACGCGGCGACGTAGTTTACGTAGGTTGTGTACGCGTAAGGTTACCCCTGCTGTATGAGGGGTATGTTTCCGAAGTGCCGTCGTTGCCATGTTAAGTATGGCGTCGGGTCAGCGTCGTCTTTTTCCGTCGGTTACGTCGTTTTACTAAGTCGTTCGCGATTAGGGAATTGCGTAAGTGACGAGAGCATGCGCACTGGGCTTTTTTCCCGGCCGGCGCATGCGCACTTCGTTTGACGCGGGGGCGCGCTTAATTTAAATACAGCACGCCCCCTCTTTCAGTATTTGAATTACGCAGCCTTACGACGCCGCATTTATGCTACGCCGCCGAAAATTACGGAGCAAGTGCTTTGAGAATACGGCACTTGCTCCAGTAATTTGCGTAGTCGTAGTGTAAATGCGATACAATACGCTATTTTTTGAGAATCTGGCCCAGTGTATCTAATCAGGTAGACTCTTCTGTATCATAAATCTTCCATACAATTGCAAGGTTTGGGGTTGGATTTGGAAGCAACCAATCAGTGGAGAGTTAAGTCAATAATTGGTATTCAAGTTGCCCACTTATCCCATGTGCAAATCTGTCAGAGATAGATAGATAGATAGATAGATAGATAGATAGATAGATAGATAGATAGATAGATAGATAGATAGATAGATAGATAGATAGATAGATAGGTGTTTTGTTTGTTTTCTGTAAGCCTACATTATTCCAGCTTCAAATGAGTTAAACAGTGCCCACTATCTTTTCCGCTGCCCCCAGTACCTGGGCTCCCTGCCAGACGCCTGGCATATGCCATGCAGTGTGGTAGAGCGGTGGGCGGCATGAACAGATGGCTCATCCCCAGTGTCCTTCAAACCCAAAATTATGACGCTGACCCCTGCAGACACGACAAGCTATACAAACACAGATCGCTAGTACTGTCTACTGCTGGCTGTGCAACTTATGCCTCCATGTTGCCATTGTCAATGCAAACACTAGACATCACTTCTCTATCAGAGCATGGCTTGGATTGCAATACAGAACAGAACTACCGTGTTTCCCCGAAAATAAGACTTACTCCGAAAATAAGCCGTAGCGGGATTTCGACGCAAGATAGAAATATAAGACACCCCTCCGAAAATAAGACGTAGCGATGTAGTGTCGAATCTCCGAAAATAAGATGTAGTGTCGAATCTCCGAAAATAAGATGTAGTGTCGAATCTCCGAAAATAAGATGTAGTGTCGAATCTCCGAAAATAAGATGTAGTGTCGAATCTTGTAGTGATATCTTGTAGTGGTACAACCAGACAAGATGAGTGCAAAAAGAAAGAGTTATTCTGTTGAGTACAAGAAAGGAATTGTGGAGGACTCCCGAGGCAAGAATCTTACGGCTTTTTGCAAAGAGAAGAAGTTGGATATCCGAATGGTCCAAAAATGGCATGCAGAATACGATAATCTCAGTCTACAGGTGGACAGAGGAAATGCTAAGAAGCGCAAGTGTGGTTCAGGTAGGCAACCTTTATTTTCTGTAATAAAAATAAGACACCCCCCGAAAATAAGCCATAGTGTGATTTCTTGAGGAAAAAAAAATATAAGACGGTGTCTTATTTTCGGGGAAACACGGTATATGAGTTTGTTTCACATGTGTCATATCTATGAACATCCTTCTCCTGGATCAATCAAAGAGACACTTTGGTTACTATACAGACATAAAGTTATGATGTGCCTTTAATGGGGTCATTTTTGTACTCTCTGAAGGCTGTCCATCTTGCCTTTTAACAATGTGTTCTTGCTTATATAACAGCACTAATTTAAATCAGGCCTTTTTTTCAGACACTGGGTGCAGGAACTCCAACACCCCCCCCCCCCCCCCCCTAGAATGACCACATTTTCAAACTACCATTCAGGGACACCTTCCCTTCCTAAAAATCAGCTTGTGCTGTAACGAATCACAGCACAGTGATTGGACGCAAGAGGCGAGATTTATGATTTCTCCAATCACAAGCAGGGGGTGGGATTGTGCTCCTCCAGGCATTCCCGGCCAGGACAAGTACTGTCAGTGAGTAAAGTGGTGATGTGGTGGCCTTTTTGGGGGGCATCAGATTGGCCTGGGGGGTGGCTGTGTCAGTTTCATTCCGGGACACTGTATTGTCCTGGAATGAATGTGCCCGGGACAGACCTGCAAAATGGGACACGTGCCCCCCCTTTACACTGGACAGGGGAGTGGGATAGTGTGCTGTAGCCAAAGTGTCCTATAAGTGGGAGGGTTTTAATGGGGCATTAAATACCAGAAGTGTGCTACATACAAAATGCAGAGTACAGGCATGCACTACTTACAGAGTGCAGAGCTCAGGAATGAACTTTGTGCAGAGTGCAGGGTTCAGAGATGTGCTACATACAAATTGCAGGGTCCAGGAGTGTGCTACATACAGAGTACAAGGTTTAGGAGTGCATTACATACAAAGTGCAGAGTTTAGTCATTCTAACAGCACATGGTTTTGTTAAAGAGGGCAGGTTTTATCTTAGATATAGCCCCTCTCCAGCCTGTCGAGAGGGGGAACCACTCTCCTGATTGGCTGCTGGGGAGGAAGTGGATCTGTCAGAACCCCGAATTTCCAAATTTTGGAAATTGTGAATGGGAACAATTTAACTCTTCCATTCCCCACTAACTTTAGTGTAACGCCCACATTAACGCTACATTAGTAATTAAAATTTACTGACCTTCAGCCCAGGTTCACTATGGGTTGCGCGTAGTGAAGCCGTGCGAGTTCAGCTGAACTCACACGATTTCACTCCCGCTGGCAGTTCCGATTTCGGACGCAATTTCAGAGACATCTGTTCAGGTTTCTGCACAGATGTCAATGTAAATCGTGGCCCGAAATCGCAAAAAGTAGTACAGGAACTACTTTTTGAAATCGGTGCAGCACCACAGATGCGGCGTTGCACCAATTAGGACAGTGCCATTGACGACAATTGCCGGCAAATGCCGCCGATTTGAGATGCGATTTAACATCTCAAATCGCATCTTAAATTGTACCAGTGTGAACCAGGCTTCATACTGTTTTATTCTATAACAACAGTCTTATTTCTCCTCTACACGGGTGCACCACAGCAATCGCTCAACATGGCTTTACCACCGGACTTGAAATAGGAACCTTTTAATGATTTCTAGCTAATAAAACCTCATTACAAGTTCATTTTTCTTGTGTTTAATTCTTTCTTTTAAAGCATTTTCTCTTTGTCAGCACATTTGCAAAAACCCCTCTTGATTAACCCAGTACCTGCCATTTTTATATATTATTCAGTTGATGTGTCCTTTAATTATAATATAGTAGGCACGCTGAAGCCTTCACCAGCAAGTCTTTTAATTGCACCCTGCTTGCCTCTCCTAGCCACCTTTTTAAATTTTTAGTACTGAGTCTGACTCTACGTACGGCTCCAAGTCTGTCTCTGAGTCTAATGGCCAATGAATGGAGGTTGACCCCTCTATCCCATTACTCATTTAATTACTTTGCTGCTGGGTACTACCTTTTCATTTTGCAACTCAGATCACTGAATCAATATTTTTTTATGCATCGTGGTGTGTTATGTGAAAAAATAAGGGGCAATTTCATTTTCCTAACAACAAAGTTATCTTATTTAGGCCGGTTCACACAACTGCAAATTTTATTGCGAATTTGAGCCGTTGCGATTTCTCAAATTCGCAAGTCATTAAAATAACATTGTTTTGCATTAGTGCAGTTCGCATCAGTGCAGTGCGAATCTAAGCTGCGGAAGCTGTGCGATGCGAATTTAGCTCTATAGACTGGCATTCCCTGAAATCGCGGTAAAAATTCGCTGCAACATCGCAACTGCGAAATCGCGGTAAAATCGCACGATTTTGATTTTCAGCAATGTGAACCTAGCCTTAGTCCTTTGACAGACCCAACTGGGACAGGGGTAATTTTTTATGGCACTGCAGGGTAGCCTCATGCCTACTGACTAAAGGCCCATACACACGATCAGATTATCCAACAGGAATTGAGTGATGACAGGCTGTTGTCGGAAATCCTGACTTTTTGTATGCTCCATCAGACAATTGTTGTCAGATTTTCCGTGGACAAATGTGGGATAGCATGCTTTAAAAAATTTTGCCAACAAATGTGTTGTTATCTGATCATGTGTACACAAGTCCTTCGGACAAAACTCAAAAGTACAAACATGCATGCTCAGAAGCAATGCTCGCCATAACACACCATTAGCAGAAGTTGCCGAAAGGGTGGCGCTAAAGAGCTGAAAAAACACGTAGTTTCGTGCTTGTTGGCCGACAATTATTTGCCGTTTATATGTAATACAATTTCCTGGCCAACGCCCTTTGGACAAAAGTCCTACTCTTTGTCCGATAAAAATCTGATTGTGTGTATAAGGCTTTGGAGTCCTGGTATCTGAGGGAGCTACGAGCATTCTGGGAGATGTCCTGTTATATAATGCAAGATAACATGTTATTTCCACATTTAACAGTCAAGAAAGCCACAATGGTCTTTGCCAACTTGAAACTCAATGAGAAGATGGATGTGAAAAGGTAGCTGGTTAATGATATTTGGACAGCCCTGGGTCTTCTTGAATTCTGGTGCTGGACTGTCTGAGGGGTGGACTCCCTGATTAATCAAGACTTGTTCAGGTGACTAGTTGTTAATTACCTTGCTGTTAATTAGATCACTGTTAGCTGTGATGCCCTGTACACACGATCAGAATTTCGACAGCAAAAGTCCGATGTGAGCTTTCGAACGGAAATTACGATCGTGTGTATGCTCCTTTGGACTTTTGCTGTCGGAATTTCCGCCAAGAAAAGTTTGAGTGCTGGTTCTCAAATTTTCCGACGGAAAAAATTCCTATGGGAAAATCTGATCGTCTGTAGCAATTCCACGCAAAATTCCGACGCATGCTTGGAAACAATTTGACGCTAGTGTTGCTCACGAATATTCGCATTGCAAATATTCGCTACGAATATTGCATATTCGAGTATTCGCGAATAACTCGAATATCGCGGCGAATATTCGCTATTTCGAATATTCGTATTTTTTCAAATTTCGCAATCAATTTCGTAATCAATTTCGCATTCGCACTAGCGAAATTTTGCATTAGCGAAACTTCGCAATTTTTTTTTTTTTTTATAAAATATAGCGAATATTCGTAAATATCGAATATTCGTGATATTTTATCCAAAAAAAATAGCGAAATTTCGCAATAATTTTCGCTTTCGCATATGCGAAATTTCGCTATTTTTTTTTTTTATTTATAAAATATAGCGAATATTCGTAAATATCGAATATTCGTGATATTTTATCCAAAAAAAAATAGCGAAATTTCGCATTAGCGAAATTTCGATATTATCGCAAAATCTAATATGGCGTATGGCGTATTCGGCTCATCACTATTTGACGCCTGCTCGAAAGCATTGAACTTAATTTTCTTGGCTCGTCGTAGTGTGACCGTGTGTATGCAAGCCAAGCTTGAATGGAATTCCGCCTGAAAAAACATCCAAGGTTTTTCCGACGGAAAATCTGATCGTGTGTACGCCGCATTAGATTTTAGCTGTTGATTAGTTTACTTACTATACAGAAGGGTGGATGTCACAATAGGACAACAATGTGTCACTGGCAGAGAAACCAGGTGAAAATAAAGAAAGTAAAAAAAAAGATCTGCGATTTTTATTGTGACCGTGACATTGCGACGGACATATTGGACACTTTTGACCAATTTTTGGGACCATTCGCATTTATACAGCGATTAGTGCTATAAAACTGCACTGATTACTGTATAAATGTGATTGAAAGGGAAGGGGTTAACACTAGGGGGCGCTGAAGGGGTTAAATATGATCCCTAGGGAGTGATTCTAACTGTAAAGGGAGGGGACTCACAAGGGGAGGAGACTGATCTGTGTTCCTCTGAAATGGGAATACACCATCGGTCTCCTCACCTCTGTCAGGACGTGGATCTGCGTGTTTACACACACAGATCCACGGTCCTGCTGTGATTGTGGGTAATCACGGGTGCCCGGCAGACACCGAACACGCGCACCGGGTCCCGAGCGATGCCGTGGTCGCGCACGCCCCCTATATGCCCGGGAAGCCCAGGACGTCATATGACGTTCACCCAGGATGGAATATCCCATCTGTGGAGGCCATTTGACAATGGGCAGGTAGGGAATTAGTTAAATTAAGAAAAAGAAAACCTTCTGTGTGTAGCAACCTCCCCAGCACCCTCTATTTACCTACCTAAGCCTCCCCCTTTCCAGCAATGTCCACAAATGTCTTATCTGTCCAGGACTCTCCTCCTGATTGGCTGAGACACAGCAGCGCCGCCATTGTCTCCCGCGGCTGTGTAAGTCAATCAGCCAATCAGGGGAGAGAGGGGGCAGGGCCAGGTTCGGGCTCCATGTCTGAATGGACACACGGAGCTGTGACTTAGCAGCTTGCTATAGGGGCACTCGACAAGAGTGAGAGGCTAGAAGCAGCGAAGAGGAACCCAAGAAGAGGAGGATCTGGGCTGCTCTGTGCAAAACCAACTGCATAGAGGAGGTAAGTATAACATTTTTGTTATTTGTTTGTTTGTTTAAACAAGACTTTATAATCACTTTAAGGGAAGTATTCAGAAATGTTGCCATTGTCTGCCCAACACATTTACACAAATGTTTATCAAAACAATAATACAAATATTAGATACACTATGCCCACTTTCACATAAATCCTAGCTGCTAACTAACGATCCTTAGTAAATCGCATTATCAGCAGTGGTTGACCTGCGGTTTCACACCAAATTTCCTCTTTGCTATACCTCTTGCAGTGTGGCTTAATTGCCTCCCTGGCAGTTGGTATTGCCTGCTGAATAGACATGTGCACAAATATTTTGTTTTCGCCCAAAAAATGTATTAATTTAGTTACTCCCAAAAATCGTTTTTATTTCTTTTGTTTCGTTATAAATTGCATTAGTCCGAAAATCCGAATTAATTAAGGTTGAATCTGTCAATTGAAGGCTTATGGCATGGGTGCCCAACCGCTGGCCCACGCCCTCCTAAGTGGCCCGCCATGTCTTGCTCTGAGATGGCGGGTCGGCAAGCCCAGACTGCGGACTCCCGACCTGCCATCTCCGAGCATTAGTGAATGGGGTCATTTGCGGCGGGGCTGGCCTAGCCGTGATCACGGTGGTGCTGGCCTATCAGTGATCACGGTGGTGCTGGCCTATCCGTGATCGCGACGGGGCTGGCCTATCAGTGATCCCGGTGGTGCTGGCCTATCCGTGATCGTGACAGGGGCTGAACTATCAGTGATCACGGTGGTGCTGGCCTATCCGTGATCACGGCCAGGCTGGCCTATCCGTGATCGTGCTTGCTCCTGAAGTCCCACCTCCACCTTTGTGAACACTGCTGCTTTCACCTCCTCCAGGTTCCTCCGGACTGATAGAAGATACAAGTTGCAGGTGAGGGGGTGGATACGGTCTGGGGAGAGAGGGAGCAGCCAAAGTTAAATACATAAATAAATGTCTGGTGTCAGTATAAGTGTAGAAGTCAGTGCAGTGAGGTGGACAGTGCAGTGGTCAGTGCAATTGTCACTGCAATGAAGTGGGCAGTGTAGTGTAGTGGGCAGTGCAATTGTCAGTGCAATGAAGTGGGCAGTGTAGTGTAGTGGTCAGTGCAGTGGTCAGTGCAATTGTCACTGCAGTGAAGTGGGCAGTGTAGTGTAGTGTCAGTGCAATTGTCAGTGCAGTGAAGTGGGCAGTGTAGTGTAGTGTAGTGGTCAGTGCAATAGTCAGTGTAGTGTAGGGGACAGTGCAGTGGACAGTGCAGTGTAGGGGTCATTGTAGTGTAGTGGACAGTGTAGGAATCAGGCAGTGTAGTGGTGGCAAGTATAGGAAGCAGGTAGGTTAGTGTAGTGGTCAGTGTAGGTATCAGGTAGGTCAGTGTAGAAATCGGGTAGGTAGGTTAGTGCAGTGGTCAGTCTGGGAATCAGGCTGGTCAGTACTATAGTAGGAAGTTAAGAGACTCGGGGAGTGCTAAAAGTCCACTGGTTAGGGGGGGCACAATTTTTTTGCCTTGCCCCGAGCGCTGACAAACCATACGCCACTGATGCTCATTGTGGCCCCCGACCAGTTGCCAAGTCGATAAAGTGGCCCCCGCTCCTCAAAAGGTTGGGCACCCCTGGCTTATGGTGTCTGTCGAATGTTCTAAGAAGATTCGACGAAGCAGCTAAACTGTACAATCATACATTTCCGGTCTAATTTTCCACCTACAAGCTATAGAAGGATTCTAATGTTGTACGACACTAGTAATAATTATATATATAAATTATTATTACTAGTCAACCAACATTCAAATTCTTCTATAGCCTATGCCAAGCTTTTGACCAAAAATGTCTGATTGCGGCGTCGTACAGTTTAGCTGCTTGTCGAATCTTCTTAGAACTTTCGACAGACACCATAAGCCTTCAATGACAGATTCGACATTTGTATGTTTTTCGCTGCTTCGTCAAATCTTCGTCGTTCATGTCGCATGGTCTACCCCAACACTGTCTGTATAATGACGAATCTTTTCTCTCTATGTCGAATCTTTTCTCTCTATGTAGAATAATCTTGGACTAATAGAGTTAAGGTTAGGCACATTTAACCGCAGGTTCGATAGACACAGATTGCTATTGTCAGCGTCATGTCGAATCTTCTATCTGTATCAAACTGTTGTAGCAACGAAAACGAAAAGCATTTTTTTATGTCGGATCTTTAGAATTTCGGATTCTGCGTGTTTGTTTTTGTTTGTTAAAACAATAAAAATACCAGAAATTCGGACGAAAATGCATTCGGACGAAAACAAATGCACATGTCTACTACTGAATGGGACATGGCCTTTTTTGGCATGGCAGTTTGTATAGTATAAAGCTGTTTAGTGGCTCTTGCCTGGTTTTAAAGGGTCACTAAAGGAAAAAAAACATTTTTTTGCTGAATTGACTGTTTACAGGGTATAGAGACATAAAAGTTAACTGATTCCTTTTCAAAATGATTAAAAATAGATAAAAATCAATCATATAATGTGCCTGCAGGTTAGGTTCACTTTTGAACTGGCTTCATGTTTCTGTGAAGTTGAAATAGAAACACAGAACAAAAACAAACAAATCCAGGGCAGTGTTTTGTTTTTAAAATGAATCTGATTGGTTCTGGGAAGTTTTAGACACACAGTAATGACAGCTTAGACCACCGTGAGAAAGCTCCCAGCACTGTGGTTATAAGGAAACAGACAAGCAGAAAGTGTGGAGATCAGAGCAGAATTACAGCAACTTCAAAGCAAAAACGAACAATAAGGACATGAAACCAGTACTGCAGTAAGGTAAAGGAAGCTATTTAGCTAAAAAAAACTATTTCCTTTAGTGATCCTTTAATAGAGGCGAGTTAAAAAGGCACCTCAGCCACTTGGTTTTGCCTCCTGACAGTGCCCATGTGAAAGATGCCTTCATATTTTATTAGCATGTTATTGACATATCCATATTGACACATACTGGCACAATATCTGCTCTACATTTAGATTAAATATAACAATTAAACGTTTTAAAGTTGAAGTGTATCTAAACCCAAGAGCAAAAAAAAAATAAACATTGTGGGCCAGATTCAGGTAGATGAGAGCATCTTTGCTCTGGAGTAACGCTTCTCATTTACGTTACTCTGCCGAAATTTTAGGAGCAAGTGCTGTTATTCATGAAGCACTTGCTCCTAAAGTTGCGGCAGCGCATCGCAAATGAGCCAGCGGAATTCAAATTGGGCGGGTACGGGGCGTGTAGTATTCAAACTATGGCGATCCTGCGGCGAACGTACTGCGCATGCGTCGAGTGTCAATGCATCCCAGTGCGCATGCTCCAAGTTCTGTGAGTGAACGTCAATGACGTCACGTCCCCATTCATGAATGTTTTACGCAAATGACGCGATTTTTTTTTTTCCGACGCGATGACGACGGCTATACTTAACATAGGATACTCCACTAGGGGCCTGCTTTATCTTTACGTCGCGTATCGCTTCCGGAAACGTCGTAAAGTCACTGCGTCGCGCCCGAAAACGATCGTGAATTTCCGACTCCCGCTGATTAACATATTTTTTCAGCGTTAATCAGCGGGAACGCCCCCAGCGCCATTTTTAAGTTGAAGTAACGATGCGATGGCGAAATTCAATTACGCCGATCGCATCGGAACTCCAACCCGGCGTTTCTTGTTTTCTGGTTATAGAAAACAAAAACGCCGGCTTAAAGTGACAGTTAGGCTGGCGGATCACTGGATACTCCAGCCTAACTCTTCATGAATCTGGCCCTGTATGTTGCCAGTCCTCATATGTGATGGACATATTTGTTTTCTCTTTTTCAGACTTTTTTTTTTATTATTATTTTCACCTGAATGCCACAGTACTGTATCAGTAGCTGAGTAATGTTGTCACCCTAGCCTAGGGTGACCAGACATCCCCAGTTTCAGGGGACAGTCGCCTGACTGAGGACACTGTCCCCGGACCAAGTCTGTCCCTGGTTTTGTCCCCAGATTGGATTTAATAGGGGGCAGGGGCAATTTCAAAGACAATCAGTGCAGAATCAAAATAAAAAAAATTATAATTACACACCCCGCTCCGTCGTGCCTACGAGCATAGGGGGGTTGTATTTTTCCCATTATCTGTGCCCCTTTCTGATGATCATGTGCTGGTCGGAGTGGAGGGAATATTTCTTCGGTTTCGGGCGCATGCCCATTCAGCTCCACTCCCATGTTCTTCTGTCTTGGCTCAAGTCCTGGCCAGCCACCTGCCTATCTCCTTGCCTTCCCTGGCAGAGTGATCCTCCTCCGCTCCAGTCCCCACCCAGTAGTACCCGGGGCCCGAAGAGTAATGCCTCGTACACACGAGGCAATAGATTTGTTCAAATCTGTCCGTCCGACAGATTTGAACAAATCTGTCTGCTGGGATTTTTGTTTGCTCGCGTTTACACACAAGCAAACCAAAATCCCCGCCAGCAGAGAGCGCGCTGACGTGTCGGTGACGTGGCGGTGACGTTGACGCCACCACGTCACCGCACCAGGAAGTAAAACACTCCATTCGGCGGCGGTGCGGCGGCGGTGCGGGACGACATGTCTGCTGGTAAGTGTACTAACCAGCAGACATGTCGGGCGGACGGATTCCCACCCGATAGATTTCAAATCCGTCGGCTCGGCCGTACACACGATCGAATCTGTCTGCTGAAACGGTCCAGCGGACCGTTTCCAGCAGACAGATTCGATCGTGTGTACGAGGCCTTACACTTGACAGGCTGTGAGGCGGGCGGTGACGGGAAGAGAGTCGCTGATTGTTGCCATTACTAGTAAATAAAAAAAAATGTCCCCGGATTTCATTTTAAAAATCTGGTCACATTACCCTAGCCTGCTCTTCTGACTTGTACTACAGAACACACTTTTTTCCACATCTCCATAACCAGTGCTTCCAGATATGCGGGAGTCTAGCAGCTAATCGCATTGAAACTATATTGCTCTGTCTTGTTCTAGATTCGGACATGCTGTTGAAGAATTAACTTGGCCCAGTGGAAAATTCACTGATCGCTAGCATTAGTAGTAAAAATAAATAAAATTCCGTAAATCTATCCCATAGTTTGTAGACACTATGGCCCGGATTCACATACCTCGGCACATATATATGCTGCCATAGCGTATCTTCTTCCGGGGCAACGCAGAGAGGGAAGCATGGAATTCACAAAGCAAATGCTCCAAACGTTGCACCGGTGTAGTGTACAGTCGTAGGCGTAAGTCAGCGTAAGTCAAAGTAGGTGGAAGTGGGCTGGAAGTGGGCGTGATACATTTAAATGAATCGTGACCCCATGCAAATGATGGGCTGAGCTTCAGACAAGTACATAAAATGAACTGCGCATGCGTCGTGCCTTGGACGCATCCCAGTGCGCATGCTCACAATCACGTCAAAACAACTGGCTAAGATAAGACGAATCACTGCCTACGACGTGAACGTAACCTATGCCCAGCCCTATTCACGTACTACGTAAACAATGTAACATTTTACGGCGTTCGTTCCCTGGTCCATACCTTTACATGAGTTGCGCCTCCAATATGGGGTATAACTTTACGCCGGATATAAACCTTGCGCAAGACGCTTAAAACATGCACTGGGAGCAAGTACGTTTGTGAATCGCCGTATCTCCCTCATTTGCATGGAAAATCAATGGGAGTGCCAAATGCGTCCAGCGTAACTATGCGCCCACTATCCGCCGGCGTAGGCAAGTTACGTTGGTCGGATGAAGTCAGTTTTTAGGCGTATCTTAGTTCTGTGGGCACGGCGCACAGATACAACGGCGCATTTTTACACTCACGCGGAGTATCTCGAGATACGTCGGCGTAAGTGCTTTGTGAATCCGGGCCTATAACTTTTGCACAAACCAATCTATTTACGCTTATTGGGGTTTTCTTTTTACCAAAAATTTGTAGTGAAATACATATTGGCCTAAATTGAAGAATAAATTTGAGTTTCTACTTTTTTTTAATTGGATTTGTTTTATAGCAGAAAGTAAGAAATATTTAATTTATTTTTTTCAAAATTGTTGGTCTTTTTTTGTTTACAGCAGTGCGGCCATGCATTGTGGAAGCACGGGCGCCACCCTCCCCATCCATGTTCCCGGCCCCTTTCAGGACGCCAGACACATTAATTACTATAGCGAGTATAGGTGCGGGGGGTGTATTTTGAAGCACGTGATTAGAGCCAGAGACTCCAATAGGCTTCAAGAAAGGGTGGGCTCGGGGGCGCAGAGCACTGCATCCCAATCCCACCCTGTTGTGTGATGATAGCGAATACATTTATTTAATTTGCTATGGTCACACTACAGTTCATCCCTGCTAATCAGGAGGCAAGTCTGTGAGACCCGTTTCCCGATTGGCCAAAGCGCCAGGCAACCCTATTGGATGCCTAGCGCTTTGGCGGAAGAGGAGACACACAGGGGAGGAAGCCTGAAGTGCGAACATCAGAGTCACTGCTGCCCGCACTGGAGGAGGATAACAGCCTTTCCACTGCAGGAGAGGAGAGCCACGCCACATAGCGGGTAAGTGCCGCCTGGGGGTCCAGATGGTGGTCAGTGCCACGGGTGGTCAGTGCCAAGGGTGGTCCAGTGGGTGCCGCTGTGGTCAGTGCTGCGGGTGTTACAGCTGGTGCCGCGAGTGGTCAGTGCTAAGTGGCACCCGGCGGCAGAGGGGTTGGTGCATGTTTGCCGCCCCCCAAAAGGAGAATATACCAGCCGCTACTGGTCTATAGCGAAAAAACTAAAAACCACAGAGGTGATCAAATACTAACAAAAGAAAGCTCTATTTGTGGAAAAAAAAGACATAAATTGTATATGGGTACAGCGTCGCACAACCACGCAATTGTTAGTTAAAGTGGTTGTAAACCCTGTCTGACAACTTGCACCTACAGGTAAACCTAGATTAAGGCTTACCTGTAGGTGCAAGAAATATCTCCTTAACATACACGATTAAGGAGATATTTGCAGAAAATATGCATACTAGCTCATTATGCCCTTTCAGGGTTTTTTTTTTTTTCAGAGAAAAAAGAGGGTTTACTTCCTTTTTAAAGTAACGCTATGCCGTATCCCAAAAAAATGGCCTGGTCATGAAGTGAGGTAAACCTTCTGGAGCTCAGGTGGTTAAAGCAACCTGGCAAGTAAAAAAAAAAGTTATGTTTTTATTTTTATTATTGTTCACTTGTTTAATCCCTTATTAACCCTTAATTTACGCTAATCAGCCCTAATTAACTCCTTATTCTCCTTCTCCATTTAATTTTTATGTTCTTGCTGATTTTATGTGTTCACTTCTATTTTATAAACAAAACTATTAATAAGTAAAACTTTTTGTTGTTGTTTTTGTTTGCTTTGTTCATCAATATTTTTACATCTTTAACATATATTTACACATTTCACATTGAAAACATTTTAAAATAATACATTTTTTTCATTTGTAGTAAATAACTTTTTAATGCTTTGCACCATTGCTAACAGCAAACAAAACAGTTGCCAGCAGGTAACCGTAAGAGCCGGTTCACACCGGGGCGAGTCGTCGGGCGACTCAGCCGCCTGACAAGTCGTGTCCCATTCTGTTCAATAGAATCATTCTAATAGGAGCAACTCAAGTCGCTCCGACTTAGAAAAGGGTTCTTGTACGACTTTGGGGGCAACTTGCATTGACTTCTTTACAGAAGTCATTTTGCAAGTCGCCTCTGAAGTCGTCTTCAGGGCGCCTTGCCCAGTCGCCCCCGAAGTCGTGCCGCCCCTGTGTGAATGGGCTCTAACTGTAATTGGTCTCGGCAAGTACTAAAACAAAAGTATTGGTACTCATACTCATTATTAAAAAAATGGTATCATTGCATCCCGAATTATAGGAAAAAAGTACAAGAGTTTTTGACAGCTTGTCAAAAAAGGGTGACATGTATGTTTACATTTGCGAACAGTTTTTGAATGATCTTTGCCCCAGGGCCGCCATCAGGGGGGTACAGGCATTACACCTGTAAGGGGCCTGATGGTCCCCAGGGGCACGGCTGGCCACCCTGCCATTTTTTTTTTGCATTACACCTGTAACGGGCCGGCTGGCTCCCCTCCCAATTTTTTATTTTTTTTGTATTACACTTGTAAGGGGCCCGATAGCCCCCAGGGGACGTGTCAGGAGGGAAGAGATTACACTTGTTTTTTGTTTTTTTTGTCAGCACCCACCCCCTCCCCCCGGTTCTCTGCTACAGGGGGGCCCTGCATAAAGCTGTGTAAGGGGCCCCAAAATTTGTAATGGCTGCACGTTAAAGGGTGCCAGCACCACGCATCTGCTACAGGGGCACAGCATTACCGGCTGATACGTCCACATAGATCCGCTACAACTCTCAGAATGACTTTCCCTATTGCTTCTGCCCGTGTTTCCTTGTATTGCTATACACAACACATTTTATTTCCTTTTTACTGTTCTGTGTATACCTGTTAAACTCAGACAGTCTCTCAAAATTCCTCTTGGTAAAAATAATTTCTAAACCAATTCCCTTTCAAACAAAATTTGTGCTGTGGCTCTTTCAATAAAATATGAGTTAAAGCTGCAAAATTGAGCATAAAATCTAATTCCAGCTCAGCGAACGCTCGCCGCTAGAGAATCAGTAAACACAGCGCTGCACCTCCAGACTGAACAATCCCAGATAATTGGAATAACACTTGAAAGGCCCGCGATGATCTCTCTAGAAGGATACACATTGACTAGTCTTCGCTTGCCGTAGAATAAAACATTGCAACGTTTACTTGCGGATAGCAGCAAATGATGACATTGAGTGACCTTTAACATGAGCCGCTGTGAACAGCCATTCATTAAAATGTGATAGGCTGGTGTCGATCGGGTGGAGAGGGTGTCTAGATGGCGCAGACGCGGAATGTGTCCTGCCTGTGAACTCAAAGATGCTGGAGGAAGCTAAATGGGAACCAGGCACAGTAACAAAACAAAAGGGTCAGGGGCACGTCATGTAAGAAACTGGCATTGGAAAGATAATCATTTGTCAGGAACAGGCAAGGAAGGCAAAAAAAAAAAAAAAAGGAGAAGAATGCAGATCGGTGCTAAAAACATAACAGAAGGAGATTAGGGGGCCTATTTACAACTTTGCATTGGGGTAACACAAATGGCACAGGAGCGAACAACACACCTGCATTGAGGTGGATCATAACATGCCATGCATTGTGGTATGCTGTAATAACTAAAAAGTGCTAGGTCCAGTGGTGGCTGGGGGGTTCTTCTCTTGTGGGGGGGGCAGCAACCAAACGAAAAAAACGCCGGCTTGGAAGCACGACGAAAATGAAACACATAGCTCCCAATTGTCCCTAATTTCGAGGGACTTTCCATGATTTCAAGCAATGTCCCTCGTTCCCCCTCATTTGTCCCTTATGTCGGTGTGATCTATTTAGTTGTATATGAAATGCACTTTTTATCTTTCAAAAGGTGTTTTAATTAACTTTTAATCCAAATTCTAAATTACTGCATTTGTACATTTTAAAAGCCAAGATAAAGGAATAGTAGTGGTAAAAAAAAGTTCTTGTGTATTTAATTAACCTTTATTTTGGTTAATTCTCCTTTAAGGGGGTGTGGCAGGGGGCGTGTCCTATGCCTACATACGTTTGTTAGTAAGTGTCCCTCATTCCCATCTCAAAATGTTAGGAGGTATGGAAACAGAACCCCCCCGCCGGCGGTTTGTCATTTGCCCGCTCATGTGGCGGGGGTGTGGTGTCCTCTCCTGGAGTGCAGGCAGTGGCCACGGCGGCTCCGGTGGCGACAATTGATGGCACAGTGGCGACAATTGATGGCATGGCACAGTGGTGACAATTGATGGCATGGCGCAGTGGCGACAATTGCTGGCACAGTGGCGACAATTGATGGGCACAGTGGCTGCGTGATGGGCACAGTGGTGGGAATTGATGGGCACAGTGGCTGCGTTTGATGGGCACAGTGGTGGCAATTGATGGGCACAGTAGCTGCGTTTGATGGGCACAGTGAGGCTGCAATTGATGTTTTTTTTTTTTTTTCGCTTGTTTGCGCCCCCCCCCCCCCCCCAAAAACAAATTTGAGCACCAGCCGCCACTGAGTTCAACTTTAAACATTATACTTGTTCTAAGGCTGTATTCACACTACGTGCGGTGATGGGCAATTTGCTGCATTTTAAAACGCAGGTCACCACAAGAAAACACAGTTTTCTGTGCGTCCCCTTCGCACTGCAACCATTTTATCGCAGTGCACCATACAGGATCGAATGTCACTGTACAGCAGCCCAGTGTATCATGCTGCTGTACGGTGACAAGAATGAAGTGTACTTTTGTGCACTTCAAATAAAGTTTGAAGAAAAAAAAAAGGAACTGTGTGAAGAGCTAAATCGGGCACCACACTGCCCCCTATCGCAGTCAGATTGAACAGCTGCCAGAGTTTCAGTTTATCTCTCTCCCAGCTGTCCATTGTGTGTGAATACAGTCTAAAGAATTGCTCTTCTTTAAATGATATTGTTTCTTTATAATCACCTTCCCTAGCAGCAAGCCTGCAGTCTATTCATTACTCGAGGAGATGCACTGCCATGTCATTCTCTCTTATGCAATGAAAAGTTAATTATGCATTCCAGCTATTAAGATGATTCATCAAAGGAAACATGAAATTGAATAATAAAATAGCTCTGTTAACAAACCTTCTACTCTGTTTGGCTCCAATATACTTTTTTATTGAAGGATTTTCAGCATCTTTAACCCTCTTGCTACATCAGGGATATTTTTGCTAACCAAAGGACTTGTGCAATCTGATTATAAATGTTTTTACGCATGTAGCCAGGTTGTGGGTTACAGCAATATGGAGAAGGAGAGATTACCTTTTATTCTTCTCTCCCTCTACTGAGATACTAATGTTCTGAAAACCCTTGAAAAAGTCACGTGTTGTGATGCAACGCGTTGGGCGGAGCCGGGTGACGTCACTTCCGGTCACACCTGAGACCAGAAGTTCCCATTCAAACATGCTGTTTTTATGCACACTGCTGTTTTTCGCTATTTTTATATTTGCTGCTGGCTTTTTTTTGCCATTTTAGATGTTAACTGCTACTTTTAAATAAAATACTTCTAATTTAAACCACTACACTATGGAGTTTTCTCTATCCTATATTTGATATCTTGAGTCTGAAGGAGCACTGGAGAAAGGTTGCTGTGGAGTGTGGACCATACATGAAAAAAGACATTTAAAGCTGCAGCTGTTCCCTGCCCTGCTTGAATATCCGTAACACAGAGGAAGGAGGCACAGTTTGCCACGAGTGAGCGTTTTGATGCGTGACTAGACCCATTGGGGTCTATTTTAAAAAAAAATAACAAACATGTCATACTTACCTCCACTGTGCAGTTACAGTAGTTTTGCACAGAGTGGCCCCGATCCTTGTCTTCTGGGGTTCCTCAGTGGCTGTCTCGGCTTTTCCCTGCAAGAGCTAACTCCCTTCTGGGAAGCGCTCTCCCAAGGGGGTTAGCTTGCAGGTGCGCTCCCGTGTGATACTCCCGTGTTTCACTCGGCACCGCACTCGGCGTGCTGCATCATTGATTTGATTGACAGCAGTGGAAGCCAATGACTGCGCTGCTATCAATCATTCAATGAAGAGCCGAGAACAGACGAGAAGACCGGGCCAAGAAGTCAACACCTTCACGACGTGGGACTTTCGAGGGCTCAGGTAAGTAAACAGGGGGGCTGGGGGGCTTGTAAGCATTGGAAGTTTTTTCACCTTAATGCATAAGATGCATTAAAGGGTCACTAAAGGAAAAGAACATTTTGGCTGAAATGACTGTTTACAGGGTATAGAGACATAAAAGTTAACTGATTCATTTTCAAAATGATTAAAAATAGATAAAAATAAATCATATAATGTGCCTGCAGGTTAGTTTCACTTTTGAACTGGTTTCATGTTTCTGTGAAGTAGAAATAGACACAGAACAAAAACAAACAAATCCAGGACAGTGTTTTGTTTTTAAAATGAATCTGATTGGTTCTGGGAAGTTTTAGACACACAGTAATGATAGCTTAGACCATCGTGAGAAAGCTCCCAGTATGGTGGTTATAAGGAAACAGACAAGCAGGAAGTGTGGAGAACAGAGCAGGATTACAGCAACTTCAAAGCAAAAACGAACGATAAGGACATGAAACCAGTACTGCAGTAGGGTAAAGGAAGCTATTTAGCTTAAAAAAAAAATTCCTTTAGTGATCCTTTAAGGTGAAAAACAGGAAGCTTTACAACCCCTTTAAAGGGATCTGCACGTTATCATCACAATCAATCCCGGTTCTGCACTTGCACACTTTTTCCTCCACTCCTCTTCCTTTTTTGCACTAATTTGCACAGCTAAAGAGAGTAAGAATTATTTATGAAACGCTATGCACAGATTCTGAATATTTTTAATTATCAATTTATTGCACGTTTGCACTTGTGATTTTATATTAGCACCATTACAATTTATTGCATTTTAGAGTGTACATATATAGCGCTGCTTCACTTGACTGCTATTTTAATGTTGTGTTGCACCATTCTCCTCCAGCCAGCAGAGGGAAAGCTAAAGCTAAGCCCATAAACCTTTATGCAGAGTGCTGAGACTCCTGGGAGTTGTAGTTTGAGATGGCAGCCATATAATGGGTCAGCACAACAGATCCCAAAAGACACTGTGAAGTAGGAGTAGTGGGGAGGTGATTTTTTAATTAAACATCCTGAGAAAGCTTTTCTCCTGCCAGCGCAAGACCATACCTGCAGAGATCTCAGCCTGAGACTGAGAGTGAGTACATCCGGGGCAGCTCAGCTCCGCCCACATCACAACATCTGCACCACTGCTGCAAGGGAGACTGGAGCATTCAGCCTCAGACTAAGGGGGTCCCCTATCTACAGCGAGAGGTCATTGCAGCATCCCGAGAGTGGTAAGAGGGCTATTCGTATATTGCTGACACTGCTAGCAAAGAGTCACTGAGAGCAGGACACCAAGTGTACCTAATTAATCCCACACCCGAACTGCACTCTAAACCGCACTTATTCTAAACCTAGGTTGCACCTGCTGTATACCTACCCTATAACCTGATTATACTAAAGCTTTACTGCATTTGAACCACATCTACCTTGCACCTGTGCCGAGACTATATGGCACCTATCCTGCATGCAGGATAACAGAGCCTGTCAATAAGTGAACGAATGCTCTTAAAGGGCCCCAAAGATAGCCGGCAGAAGAACATATCAAAGAGCTGCCACTCTCGTAATAATTATTCTGCAAGCCCCCTTTGCCCCCCTACCCTTTCTGCTAACATCCTTCTTTTCTTAAAGGCAGTGCATACCCAGTCGGACTAGGACTAACATTGCCACCATAAATGCAGTATAGTTCCAGCACAGTAGATTAAACGTTACTATTGCTCACTGCTGCACTTGAGTTGGCCTTCCTACTCTTTATACTGATCTGGATGCCAAATGTGATCTTATGCCTAGTCCTTAATGTTAATGACTTTGCACACTAAATTGTGTTATTACCATTGCTAATCCATTTTTTGTTTGCATAGTCACCAACCATATTGGGTGACAATATATTACATTTGCCTTTACTACCTGATTTGGTGCCTGTTTTCCTTGATATAGCACTAACCACTTGCCGACTGCCTTATTGGGAATTGAATCATGATTTTGACAGCTAGATGCCTTAACCCCAGTGTTTCTTTTTCCACCAGGCAGCTGGCTTTCCGATAAAAGTGATCCCAGTGGCGCATATGCCGTTGGATCGCTTTTAGAAACGGAGTCAGAGGTGCCCCCCCCCCTCCTCTGCTTCCTGGTGGCTCCCAGGCTTCCATTACGATCAGTGAGCACAGGAACCATTCAGTCTTTTAGACCCCAGATATCTCCATAAAGAGGACCTGTCGTGCTGTATTGTTGTCGCAAGGTGGCTAATATTGGATACTAAGTGTTTTTTTTTTTTTTTAAATTGTTTTTTTATTAAAGATTTTCAAAAATACAGAAAGTAGTGATGAACAATTAGAAATAAAAAAGTTCAATGATCAAACATATCAAAAAAGCCAAATTGTATAGAAACCACCAAGCATAGGCACAGTCGAGCTAGACATATAAGACCGGCGTACTTCAAAGCTTCGTAAGCTAACCATAGTCCAATACATACATAACCTGTAAAGAATAGCCAGTTTTGCGTACAGGTCAGGAAATCTAAGGCCCCTTTCACATTGAGGCGTTTTTCATGCGGTACAGCGCTAAAAATAGCGCTGCTATACCGCATGAAAAATCATGCCCTGTAGTGTTCAATGTGAAAGCCCGAAGGCTTTCACACTGAAGCGGTGCGCTAGCAGGAACGCTCCAAAAGTCCTGCTAGCCGCATCTTTACCGCGGTATAGGAGCGGTGTGTTCACCGCTCCTATAGCGCGCCTTCCCATTGGAATCAATGGGAAACCGCGGTAATAGCGCGGTAATACCGCCCGCAACGCGGGCGGTATTAACCCTTTTTCGGCCGCTAGCGGGGGTTAAAACCTCACCGCTAGCGCCCGAATATCGCGGTAAACACGACGGTATAGCGGCGCTACAAATAGCGCGGCTATACCGTCACCGCGGCTCCACGCCTCAATGTGAAAGGGGCCTAAGGCATGTATAGGATAAAAGAAAACATAAACAAATAAACAGATTAGCAGTTAAGCTAGTAAACTTATAAACACAGAAAAGTACCATGGGGGTCAGGGATCACAGTGAGGTTCAGATAAAGAGTTCAATGAAAATTCGGAATCATCCCATAACTTCCAAACTTTATCAAAAAGAGGTAGAGTATCTTCAATTTTAGCAGTCAGGTGCTCCATTCTACGTGTGTCAGCTAAAATTAAGAGAACTTGATGGAGGGAGGGGGGTGAAGTGGAGAGCCATAATCTAGGAATGGCCCTCCTGGCGGCCAAAAGAACAAAGGACATAAGTTTCTGCGATGACTTGGACATATCTGCCAGGGGAAAACCCAAAATAAAATGTAAAGGAGATAAAGGTATGGGATAGGATAGTAACTTCTGTAAAAGTTCCTGAACTTGAATCCAAAAAGGGCTAATGAGGGGACATTCCTAAAAAATGTGAAAGACGGAACCTACATTGTCACGACATCTCCAGCAAAGATTAGATAGGGAGGGATCCCGAGCATGCAATAAATCTGGGGTCCTATACCAAAACATTAAAAACATTTATTTATTTTTTCAATTTTTTTTATTTACACACAACAAAGAGCGTTCCACACGGATCACAGCAACATTCAAAAACAGTGTTATCCAGAGATGTATATACAAACAAAATTCAGTCATAAGTATACTGTTATTAAGGACGAATAGGTTATCCCATAGGTCATCGCATGGCGTTAAGCTACTAGCCCTTACGGGCAATACACGGCAAACGCTGCAATGGTAAGATTCAATGACCCATGGGATGTGGCATGCAACCAGGGATCCGCGGATCCGCTCACCTTTTCCTAATATTCTGAAAGGTAGCAAGAGCGAAGAGAGAAGAGGGACAGTAGATAGTATTGACTCCTCAGACGTAGCCTGGGGAGTCAGGAAATGCAACCACCCCGTGGGGGAAAGTCCCGGATGGGGGGGTATGTAAGGGGAGAGGGGGGGGGTACCCGCGAGCATGGATCCATATGTCTGATGGTTCTATCTGCTTTGCGCTTGGTCTGGTACATCAGCTCCTATGCTAATAAGGGCAGGGGGGGCAGAATCCTGGGGTCGGGTCTCTAAGACTTTGTACTTCATCTGAATAGGTGCAGATGTTCCACAGCCGCCATGTTTGTATATGAACTTCCTGTCTGTCTTGGCTCGAAAGAATCAGATCTTCCATCCTATTTATGTCATCCACTTTCCGTAGACACATTGCTACAGTCGGTGGTTCTGAGGATTTCCAACAGATGGGGATGCAGGCCTTAGCGGCATCAAGAAAGTGTCTAATAATTGATTTTTTATACACACGTGTGGGGATGTCATTGGCATGTAACAGTAGAAAGCAAAACGTTAAAATTTTAAAATCAGTCTCACGCTGCACCACACATCGAGAGATTTTCGATACATTGGTCCAGATTTTCCCCCAATCCAGCAGCGAGATCGGACGTTGCAAGAAAGAGGACCATTTGGTCATATATTTATGCATAGAATCGGTCAAGGGGGTGGAATCATGTAGAATCTTGTATATGGATGAAATCTGTTTGGGCTCATAGGGACCAGCTACACACACGCGCTCAAAATCCGTGGGTCTATCTAGTGACAACGAGGGGAAGGAGGAAAGGAAAAAGTGCTGAAATTGTTGATGTGAGTATTGAAGGGAAGATGGGAGATTATGTTTTGTTTTAAGTTCCGAAAATGGCATAAATATTCGTGTAACTGGGTGAACTAAGTGTCGCAGTTGAAAGATCCCAGCCTGGGTCCAAGGATGCATCCTCTCCAATGACAAACTGTCCGGAATATCAGGATTGAAAAGGACATTCATTAGAGGAGAGCATCTGGAGGAGAGGGAGAATCGCTCCACACATCTCCTCCAGATAGTCGTGGTAAATAACATTGGAGCGAGGCACAAAGATCTCAATTGGGGTATATGTTTAGCCGAAGAGGGCCACAGTAGGTAGCAGGGATGCACCGGGGCGGTGACCCCCATCTCTATCTCCGCCCACCTAGAAGGGGCTTTTCTGGACACCCAAGATGTCAGCATCCGGAGGTGGGATGCATAGTAATACCTAATAACTTCCGGAGCCGCCCGCCAGACCTCCTCTGTGTTTAGGAGCATAGACTACGGATTGTGCAATCCTATGGAAAGCACCATTCCATATAAATTTGAGGCAACGCCTTTGGAGAAGTTTCAGCTGCGACATCGAGACTAGCACAGGGAGGGTCTCAAAAAGATATAACAGTTTAGGGAGTATGGACATTTTAAGGACGTTGATCCTGCCTAACATGGAGATTGGGAGAGAGGTCCATATATTCAAAAGGCGTGTTATCTTTGCAAAGATGGGGGGGAAGTTAGCATGATATAGGGTGGAATAAGAGGGAGTTATATGTACACCCATATATTTCAGTGAGTTGAGACACCAATGGTAATTAAACTGAGCTTGGAGGTCTTGAAGCATAGTGGGTGGTATGTTAATTAGTAGAGCCTCAGTTTTCGATTGATTAATCCTGAAGCCTGACAATTTTCCAAACATAGAGAGGGTGTCATGTAAAGCAGGCAAGATAGTAGAGGGGTAAGTGAGGGTCAGTAAAATGTTGTCAGCGAAAAGAGAGAGCTTGTAATCCCTCCGTCTCAGCGTTACCCCCTGTATGTCTGAGTGTTGTCGGATATATGCAGCAAGGGGTTCCAAACTCAAAATAAACAGTAGAGGTGACAAGGGGCACCCCAAACCTGGTACCATTACTAAGGGAAAATCGCTGAGACAGACAGGAGGACAGCTGAACCTGGGAAGTGGGAGTGGAGTAGATAGCTTGTAGGGCTTTAATAAAAGGACCTGAAAACCCACATCTGTCCAGGACCGCAAACATAAAAGGCCAGCTAAGGCGGTCAAAAGCCTTCTGTGCGTCAAGGCTAAGGACAATTGCCGGTTGTTTAGTTCTGGTCAGTAAGTCTATCTGGTCTATAGTCCTTCTAGTGTTGTCACCAGCGTGTCTCGTAGGTACAAAGCCTACCTGATCTCTATGTATCAGGGCCGTCAGAAGTGGGGAGAGTCTATTAGCTAACAATTTAGTAAAGATCTTATAGTCCGAATTTCTGATATCCAATTTTGCCCATAAGATGCCTAGGGGAGCTCGGGCAGGTGCTGAGTTTACTCCTGGAGCTTTAGTGGCTGTAGATGCTGTGCAGGAGCGGCGTTTGGCAGAACGGGGACCAGAGCTCTCTCCCTACACGTCCGCCATCTTCAGAAGCTGCGCATGCCTGGATACTAAGTGTTACTTTCAGTGAATTCATGTTATATTGTATGTTTGTACACTCAACCTGGGATGCCAGAAAGGCTGAGGATATTTAGAAGGTTGAGGTAAAGAGCAGAGGACGCATTCTATCTAGCAGGGGTAGTGCTATATGCACAGTGCACTTTGCCTTTAAAATATTAAAGCTCCATTAGAAAAGCACATCTATGCGACTTAGTTTAACACTGATCATAAAGTCACTATGACAGCTATGACACACAGCAATAAAAACTAGACAGAGGCCCTAAACCATCCTTTTTCTATCCAACGCTTATGCCTATACATACTGTGATCTGCTACCGGAACCTCCCACCAGCCATGATCTGTCTATATTGCATAGAGAACACAGATAGCCAACGATGATGTTACTGGGTGTAAAATAAGGTATGTAATGAAAATGAAAAGATTTGATCTAAAAGTGTTAAGTTGATGAGAGGGGAGAGAAGGCACAGTGGAAGGCAAAATAAAAACATATCAAACTTCAGCTTAGTTTTTATTTTTTTGTTTTTGTCGTTTCGGATAGATTGAAAAAATGTTCCAATCCTTGCCAGGTTTTTACTGTCATAAGGAATAAGTGTGGGGTGCTAGTCCGCTGTTTTAAATACCTGATCCAGGAGGAGCTGGAGCTCAGGTCTGGAGTATGTTTTTGCTTTTAGGCATCTCTCCAAGAAGTGACGGCGGTATGACGGATTCTGGTTTGTGATGTATATAGCGCTAGTTAAATTTTCATAAAGTCCAGAAAATAAATTTTATTAGGAGATACTTTTATTGCCCATTAGAATGCAGCTGGCTTTTATTGCTGATTTGTCTCTGCTGTGAAGATTTTTTCCTCTTTATTTGTCCCAATGTTGACCATTGTCACTTGTGGTGATAAGAAATCTACTATTTTACAGTTGTCAAGTTGTCACCAGACCAGAGCTGGAAATCTTCCGAATGGGACACAATTCCCAATGACAACTGCCTAAGAAGGGATTTCATCATTACTTGTCTTGTTCTTCTAACCATCCCCTATGCCAGGGGATAGCAACCCTTGGGCCGCACCCAACCCACCACTGCTAGATGTCCAGCCCGTCAGTGCCCATGATTAATTCACAGGCACCCAACTCGCGGACATTTTCACTGCTGTCCAATGAAGAGATTGAACAGTGGTGAGTGGTGGTATCACAGTGCTAGAAGGGGGTGGGAACTGTTCGAGTTAACTTGTTACATTACACAGTGATGATTGGTTGTCAGACGATCCTAGCAACCAATCACCAGCCTGTTAATGTGAAATGTTAACCAGCAGTTTCTGCCCCCATCCAGCCCTGTGATATTAATCTCTGCTCTGTTCTACCTACACAGTGTGTGTGTGGGGGGGGGGGACACTATGTGGGGTACAGGGAACACTATGGGGGTACATAAAACACTATGGTGGGCATAGAAGAGACTATGGGTGGTGCAGTGGACAGAGGACCCTACTTTGGGGGCACAGGAAACATGCTAAGGGGATGGGTGGCAGAGAACACTATGGGAGTGATGGGAAGGGGGACAGAGGACACTGCTATGGGCTACAGAAAACATTGCAATGGGGGGGACCCTGTTAGGGATCCCATCACCCATGGAGACAGGGACCCCTTCTCACCTGGAGACAGGGATCTCATCACCCCTGGGGACAAGGACCCCATCTCCAGACCATGCTGGCTGGTAGGGCTAGCATCAGCCCTGCCAGGATGGAGGAGCGGGAAGTAAGATCCGAAATCCCCAGCCACATGCTCCCTCAGGTTGAACTGACTTTGTATTAGTGAAGCACCTTAAAGTGAGATAAACCTGTACTGATATTATTATTATTATTATGTTAGGATTATTATTATCTTAATGTATTAGCAGTTGAATGCGGCCCCTCATGCATTCACATACATTGAATCTGGCCCTTAAGTGGAAAAAGGTTGCTGATCCCTGCCCTATGCTTTTCTAAACAAATTCAAAGTCTTTTGCCTCATACAGACGACCGGTTTTCCCGTCAGGAAAACTGCCATGACAGCTTTGGCCGGGAAAACCGGCCATGTGTATGCTGCATCGCAGTTTATCCAACAAGGAATCCTGGTGGTCTTGTGTATACTTTTCCGAGGGGAAAAAAATTTGCTTGCCCAGAATGAAGTATGAGACGGGAGCGCTCGTTCTGGTAAAACTAGCGTTCGGAATTGACATAGCACATTTGTCACACTGTAACGAACTGAAAAGCATGAAGACTGAAAAGCGCAAATCGTCTCTCACCAAACTTTTACTAACACTAGGATCAGCAAAAGCAGCCCAACGGGTGGCGACGTTTGAATAGAACGTCCCTTTTAAAGTCCCGTCGTACGTAGTGTAAGTCACCGTGCTTTGAAAAGGCGGTATTTGGCCTGAACGTGTTCATGCAAGGCAGGCTTAAGAGGAATTCCGTCAGGGAAAAACTTTTTTTTCCTGCCGAGAAAAACGGTGATGTGTACGAGGCATAAGACTTTTCAACACTTTCAAACCTCTAATGGTTACCTAAATCCCTTGGGGATGCTATTAGTTAATACTTGAGTTTCTAGGTCTACACATCTGCTGTAGCTGGAACAAGGGGTCCACCTTCCCTGCTAGCCTATGACTTCAAAATTACACAAGAGTTCCAATATATTAACCTTCTGTTAACCGCATAATACACATATGCAGCGGCAGGACAGGTGGACCCTAATGGCCAGCCGCTGTACATATGCATCCATGGGGCACTGTGTACTCCCAATACATCCAAAGCTCCCTGTCACTGTTTGCAATTGGATGGGCTCCTAATCATTTTATCAATGTAATAGCCAATCACAGCAATCACATGCCTCCAGGTTAACACCCACCTAAAAGCTAACTCCACTGTTTTGAACATATTTCATCCTACATCCTTAAGTAGGGTTATAAATTCTTTAATTCCAGTTCTAGAAACAACTAACCACATCTACATTCCAATTGAACTGCAAACAAATAACGGAGGAGAAAAAAAGAACCCCTTGTTGAGTATATAGAAATGTAATGGATGTGAAATTGTCAATAAGGTAAACACAGTGTAACGAAACAGGGGTTAGGTGGTGTTCTGTTGACTAGTGCATCTCGTTGGATAATGCCTTAGATGTTCTGCACATGCGCAGATCGTTGGAGGCATTATTAAACCATCTGAAAAGCGCAGAGGGAGAAATCTAATTGTCAGATTCTGCCTCGCTCTCTGCCAGGCGGAAGACTATTGTTGTTGGGGAATTTGGGTGTGTTGCAGGGCAAATTTGGGTGTGTTGCAGGGTGGATCTTGCAGGGTGAATTTGGGTGTGTTGCAGGATGGTGTAAAGTCTTGCGTATGCACAGAGAGATGGAGACAAAATCTGACAATTATATTCTCCCTCCACGCTTTGCAGATCATCGGATAATGTCTCGGACTATTTGCGCATGTGCAGTGTTGACGTCACGCCAGCTGATTTACATATCAGCTATATTGATGTCTCGTCCCACGAATGCGCAGATTGTTGCAGGCATCCGACAAGATGCACTATTCGACAGAACAGTGGCCTGTTGTATACGGCTTCTTCTCTTTTGAATCGTGGCAACTGAGTACATCCATTCTATCTATATAGATGATACATTTAGAAGTTCCCTGAAGAAGCAGAGGTGCTCTGTGAAATGCGTCAACCCATAATATGTTGAACAGATTATTTGGAATTATTAACATCACTTAATGTTAAGCTACTGATTAAGTTCTGTCTGTTGACTATTTGTAATATTTTCTTATATTTGTATGGTCACTTTGACCTGAATATTGTTCTTATCCACGAGTCCTATATATTCAACAAGGGGGTTTTCTCCTCAGTTATTAATTCCACCCTTATGTAGGGTGTAACATGAAACATGATCAGAGTCTGTCCCAAACTGCTCCCCAGTTACAAAACCTGGAGTTGCTTCTCCTCTCCAGCTCCTGTCAAATTTGAATTTGGCATGGCATTATCTATTACGCAGAGTTGTGAATGAGAAAACTACAAGTCCCATTCTCAACTATGGACAAGGGACTGCAGTTTTCAATGAAGCGTGCACTTGTAGTCCCGTACACACAATCGGAATTTCCGATGGAGAAAGACTGATCGTGTGTATGCCCCAGCGGAAATTCTGATGAATTCCATCGGAGTTTAGATAGAGATCATGTTCTCTTTTAAGGACTATTTTCATCGGACAAACCGATCGTGTGTGGGCCCCATCGGTTTGTTTTCCATCAGTTAAAAAATATAGAACATGTTTTACATTTTTCCTATGGATAAAAAAACGATAGAAAAAAACGATCGTCTGTGTGGAAATCCATCGGTCAAAAATCCACGCATGCTCATAAATCAAGTCGACGCATGCTCGATAGCATTGAACTTCATTTTTTTCAGCACGTCGTAGTGTTTTACGTCACCGCGTTTTGGAATGGGTAGGCAAGACTGATGAAAGTCAGCTTCATCGGATATCCGACGAAAAAATCCATCAGACTAGATTCCATCAGATATCCGATCGTGTGTACAGGGCTTTACTCCGATGGAATTCCACCAGAATTCCGATGTAAAAAAGGTCCGATCATGTGTACGGGGCTTAAGACTTTCTCTAGCTTCGTAACTAAAGGTCTGTACCGAGGTATGGACCTGAGCTGGTGAATAGTCTGCAGGATACAGAGCATTGCTTCCATGATATTTATTGATCACAGACTCGTACAAATATTTTGACATTTTATGTTTTTTGTTTGTTTTCTTTTTCTTTAATTACTATAGTATGAAATAAAACAATTAATTAAAAAAATGCATGTTTGTTTAGAGCAGGGGTCTCAAACTCAAATTATCTGGGGGCCACTGGAGGTATAAGCTGGGTGAGGCTGGGCCGCATCAAGTATTGGACCAAAATTTTAAAATGTACAACTGATGCAATCTTAATAATAGTTTGCCGCCAGTGTGTTCTGCCAGTGTGCCCATCAATTGCTGCCAGTTTGCCCATCAATTGCCGCCAGTGTGACCATCAAACGCAGCCACTGTGCCATCAAACACAGCCACCTTGATGGGCACAGCTGAGTGGCTGCGTTTGATGGGCACAGTGGCTGCGTGTGATGGGCACAGTGGCTGCGTTTGATGGGCACAGTGGCTGCGTGTGATGGGCACAGTGACTGCGTTTGATGGGCACAGTGGCTGCGTTTGATGGGCACAGTGGCTGCGTGTGATGGGCACAGTGGCTGCGTGTGATGGGCACAGTGGCTGCGTTTGATGGGCACAGTGGCTGCGTTTGATGGGCACAGTGGCTGCGTGTGATGGGCACAGTGACTGCGTTTGATGGGCACAGTGGCTGCGTTTGATGGGCACAGTGGCTGCGTTTGATGGGCACAGTGGCTGCGTTTGATGGGCACAGTGGCTGCGTGTGATGCGCACAGTGGCTGCGTGTGACGGCACAGTGAGGCTGCAATTAAGGTTTTTTTTTTATGCAGACAAGGAAGGCAAGCTTAAAATAACACAAAAAAAAAATAATTCTGACATTTTTTTTAATTAAAAATATGATGGTCACCTCAGTCCAATCCCCCCTCCCCCCCCCCTCCCCAATACAGACTAATTTAAGTTGTCTCTTACTTTTTTTATAGTTCACTTCTTCTTCTGTTGCAGACAGTCCACTCCACACACTCCACTCCAGACAGTAGCAGGCTGAGGCAGGCAGCAGGCTCCTCGTGTCTTGTCCTCCTTTTTTTTTTTTTTTTTTCCAGACACAGCTCCGCGCGAGTCCTCCCTTCCTCTCTGCCTCAGTCACCTCTCACCCCCGGCGTGACGTCACGTGGTGACGGCGCACGTCGGGAATATACCAGCTTTCATGGGGGGGGGGGGGCGAGAGGCAACGCAAAGAATGAAAGGGAGCCAGGACCAGGACAGAGGAGCGCAGTCGGCACACAGTGTGCCACAGCCGCTGCCTGCGCTGTCTGTCACTCAGTGAAAGTGAGTGACAGACAATCCAACTGATCTGGCGGCCGCGGCTGATTGCGCTCCCCCCCCTGTTAGACTTGGTAGCGCCAGGGTCACTCGCCCCTCCCACCCCTGCCTTGTACCGGCCCTGCTGCATGCGCTGCAAAGTATGACACTGTCCGGGGGAAGGGCTTGACAGTGGGCCGCAAAATCTTGGTCTGCGGGCCGCAACTGGCCCGCGGGCCGGGAGTTTGAGACCCCTGGTTTAGAGTAAAATTTTCGAAGTAAGTTTGAAAATGAAGACTCCATGCCATAATACCTTTAGAGAATTCTATTACACCATAGGTAGTTTTCCGTTATTTATTGTATATAGACCCACTGTTGATTTGTGACATCTAATACACCCCAGGACTGTGCAGCCTGTGTTGAATATTGTTTGCCAAGTCAGGATTACTCTTGCTGAGCCGGACGCTAAGCCCATCTGTACACAAAATAATTGGTAGGTATCCAGTCTAGTGCACTTTTCCTTTGTGGACATAATAACCAGACCTGGAGCGGTCTGTCTGTTGATGATGAAAAAAATAAAATAAAAAATAATAGCAAAAGTAGAGTTAAGTAAAGTCAATCTTCCATCAGTTCATCCATCAAATAAAAACTTTTTTTTGTTGAACTACAGACTCTTGTTATATGATTTTGTGAAGGTACAATCTCTATAGCCAAGAATTGCAGTGGGAGGTGAAACCAGGAACATTTCCCAAGGGTCTGGTATGGATTTGGGGGGGGGGGGGGGACACACACCATTGTATTTGATTTTGGCATGGAGTTCCCCTTAAAATCCACACCAGCTCTCAATTTGTGTTAAAAAATGATGACATGTGCAATTCATGTGTTCCTAGAAGAGGCAATGAGCCTGGAATTTACATCTGAACCTCATTGCAGTGTTCAGAAAATGCACAGGACCCTTTTTAAATTCTGAGTGAATTCGCACTGCCGCTGCATCACAGAAATGTGAATCAGCTCCAAAGAAAGCCAGTTTGGTTCACATGTCATGCAAATTGGGTGTGGTTCAAAATGCATCTAATTCGCATATATGTGAATGGAGCCTAAGAAAAAACATTTCAAACTTCTAAGCTTTTTTTTCCAATTTTTCCAGGGGAAAAAAGGAGCTTTGAATAAAATGAAAAAAATAACAGTTGTCCTAATTATTCAATTTTTTTTCCCAAGGCCTCCCCATCTGTGTTCCACCCAATTCAGGCCAGGCCCCTTAGGCCTACTATAAATTTAAAGAGGGGCCCCAAGCAAAGATAACCCAGCACTTTAAAGCCCCATACACACGATCGGTTTTTCTGCCAGGAAAACTGCGGGGAGAGCTTTTGGCTGGGAATCCCGGCAGGAAAATAGAGAACCTGCTCTCTATTTTACTGCCGGGATTCCCGGCGGTTTTAAACCCAGCAATTTTCCTATGGGGAAACACTGCGAGGGAGCATACACACGGCCAGGATTCCCGGCCAAAGCTCTCCCCGCAGTTTTCCCAGCGGGAAACCCGGCTGTGTGTACACAGGGAAACTTACCAAGCAGGTTCTCGGATTCCTGGCGGACTTTATACCACCGGGAATCCCGGTCGTGTGTACAGGGCTTTAGAGTCTGGTATAGATTTTATTTTTTTGTTTACAAACGGTTTATTGAAAAATAAGTCTCAATACAATTATGAAGTACAATGGCAAGAGGTAAAAAAAAAAAAAAATATATATGTACATATTTATATATACAGTATATCAGCAGTAAGCATCTGTGAAACATAAACATAGCAGTAAATCAAGAGGAGAAAAAATAGGTCCTGGTAAGTATAAAAGGTCATTCAGTAGCAATATATAGTGACAAAATGGTCTAACAAATTAGTTTAATGGCCAATGGGAAAAAAAAAAAAGGGTGGGAAGATAATAGACTCACATCTTTATTCAATGAATTAACAGAGATAGGTCCCACGGTTTCCATTTCTGATCGTATATGTCCATAGTATCATATAAGGTGTGGTGAATGCATTCTGCTAGTTTGATGGACAACATACGATCCATAATTTGGGACCATGGCACAGTAGCGGAACGCCAGTTGAGAGCTATAGCCCAGTGTATTGATGTGAGCAAGGTGTGTATTAACCTAGTGTGGGCTATAGGAATGTCAGGGATAGGATAAAAAAGGAGACACAATTTAGGTGTTAGTTCTATTCTTCTACCTGTTATCTGTTCTATTTTGATACTGAGTTGTTGCCATGTATTTCTGAGGTGTGTGCAGTCCCAGAAGGTGTGTATGAGGGAGCCCTGGACTGGGCAACCTCTGAAACACAAGGGAGAGATTTCAGGATACCCCAGATGCCAGCTCCCAAATAACCAGAAGGAAGCTTTAAAATTTAGTAATGGTAATACCACTGCTAAATGTTTGGCTTCACACTTCAGCTGGGTGATCATTTGGCCCAACACCGATTATTCAGCAGGTCACACCAGATTCTCCATAGACTGCACACCGTACAGAAGTCTCCCTCATTAATAGCCTTCCTGGTTGAATGTTCTTAGCCTACAGCAGGGATGTCAAACTCAATTTCATTGGGGGCCGCATCAGCATTATGATTGCCCTCAAAAGGACCAGTTGTATCTGTAAGATTAGATGTCCAGCGCATCCCCTTTGCATTAGATGTCAAGAGCCACCCCACCATCAGAAGTTGAGTCCCCCTCCCTTACATCACAGTGCACCCCCTTTTCTGTATGCTGCTGTTGGGAAGAAGCTGGATGCATTGATTGAAAGCAGAAAGTAAGGGTCTGGTGTAAGACCAGAGGAGGGCTGGAGCTGCAGGAGAGGTTGAGGGCCACATTAAATGGCCTGGAGGGCCAGATTTGGCCCGCGGGCCTTGTGTTTGACACCTGTGGCCTACAGTGTTTGACTATTTTCTCTACTGATGAATGTTAACTCTCATGGTCAAATGTTCTTATAGCTATTTTTTCCTTTGGACTAAATGTTAGGGAATGTTACATGACCGGAGCGAGACAACAAGAAATCTAGTACACACATATTACAAACATGGGTATTTAGCTATTCACGAATTTATGCTGCAGACCAGTGGTCTCCAAACTGCGGCTCGAGGGTCAGATGCGGCCCTTTACTCACCATTATCCAGCCCTTGGGGCGATTATCTTCTCACTGATACAAGACACTATTCCATCCACTGACCCCCAACATAATTCCTGCTACTGGCATCAACACTATTTCTCCCATTGATACCAATGATGGAACACTATTTTTCAAACTTACACCAATCATGGGGTGATATTCCTCCTACTGACACCAATGACAGAGCACTATTCCTCCGACTGACATCAATGATGGGACCAGTGTTGCCAACCGTTAGTATTCTTACTGGCAGCCAGAAAAAAACAGGCAATTTTCTCCTGCCAGTAAAAGTAAAAGGTCGCCAGTAAAAAAAAAGGCTGTGACGCTCGGCTTGGTCCAGAGCTGGCTGAGACCATCCAAGTGCATGCTACAGTGTGATCAGGCAGCTCTGGCAGAGTCGGTGTCTGAGCATGTCATGTGATGTCATGGTGCAATGGAGTCAAGCAGAGCGGCCAGTGCCTTATGTGCGGGCCTGCGATATAGAAACAAGGCAGGCTGGGATCGGAACCGTCAGTGGTGTTTAGACTGGAGTGGACTGAAGGGACCACTTGGCTTGGAGAGAGACTGTCACTGTGAGTCAGGAGGGGACAGGTTGTGTCAGTTAGGTCTCATCATCATCTGTGCTTCTGCACACTGCTGTCAGTGTCACTGTGAGTATCAATTTATTGTGTATGTGTCGCCATTCTAATTTCTTGCTCTCCTGAGTCCTGTCACTGAGCTACTTATTTACTATATCAAAAATAAAATAAGAAATCATATTGCTAATTGCATATTGTATTTGTTTGTAGCCTAAATAATCTAATTTGCACTTAAAACTGTAAATTTGTAACTTTTGGAAATGCCAATAAAAACTTGGCTGTGCCAGTAAATTTTGAGTGTTTCAGTAAATTTCAATCTGGTAGGTTGGAAAAAGTGGATGGGAAACTATTCCTCCACTGACACCAAAGACGGAGCACTATTTCTCCTACTAACACCAATGATGGGACACTATTCCTCCCAGTGACACCAATGATGGGACACTATTCCTTCCATTGGTACCAATGATAGGATACTATTCATCCCACTGATACCACTGATGGAGCACTATTACTCTCACTAACACTAATGATGGGACACTATTCCTCCCACTGACACCAATGAGGCCTTGTACACATGAGGGAATAAATCCGCTGAAAATGGTCCGACGGACCATTTCAGCCGAAAAATCCCCTCGTCTGTAGGGGCAAATGGACAGTTTTGGCCGGATTTCTCCAGCGGAAAAGTTTCAAAGCATGCTTTGGAACTTTTCCGCTGGAGAGCTGCCCGTCGGATATGTCCGCTGGTTAGTACGCACATGCGTCGTATCCTGTGAATGGATCCGACGCATGCGCGCGGAAGTGTTTACTTCATGGTGCAGTGACGTGGCGGTGACGTAGCGGTGACGTGGCGGCGTCAACGTCACCGCGCTGTCCGCCGGCAGGGAATTTGATCCGATGGTGTGTACAGCCATCAGATCAAACAGTCCGGCGGACATATCCGATGGAAACGGTCCGTCGGACCGTTTCCATCGGATACATCCCATCGTGTGTACAAGGCCTGATAGGATAATATTCCTCCAACTAATACCAATAATCTGAGTTTTTTCTTCCATTGATACCAATGATAGTATGGTATTCCTCCTACTAATAACAATGATGGGCACTATTCCTTCCACTCTTCCCTCATTCCCCTCTGGGAGATCTATGTGCATTGCAAGGATTATAACATAATTTGTTGCAGATTCCTACCTTTTGTTATTCTGAAGTAATCCATGTGTTTGGCTGTGCCTCTGTACTGAGTGGGTCTAATAGGAGAGGTTTCATAATTAACTGTCAGGTGTGCAGCTGCAGGGCACTAATGAGGAGATCTGCTGGGCCTGCATCCCTTTAGATGTGCTCCTATTGAAAGTATCTCCAAAAATGTTATTTTTGTTGCAGGGGATGCCTGAAATCTGACTTTTAACAATCCTGTTCTCATGACTATAGTATAACAGATGTCTTACCAACCTATAACCTTTAGGCCTCGTACACAGGATCAAATCTGTCTGCTGGAAACGGTCTGCTAGACCGTTTCAGAAGACAGATTCGATCGTGTGTACGGGCAAACAGACGGATTTGGCCACCCGACAGATTTCAAAGCATGCTTTGAAATCTGTCGGCTGGGAACCCGTCCGCCCGACATGTCTGCTGGTTAGTATGCTAACCAGCAGACATGTCTTCTCGCACACGCGCCGAATGATTTTGACGCATGCGCGGAAGTGTCTGCTGGCGGGGATTTTGGTTTGCTCGTGTGTACACGCGAGCAAACCAAAATCCCAGCAGACAGATTTGTTCAAATCGGTCGGTCCGACCGATTTGAACAAATGGATTTACTCGTGTGTACGAGGCCTTACTGTAAACCCCTGAAGACAAAACCCCCAACCATTAACCCCCCATTAATTGGAGACCACACCAGTTGAGTTGGGGAAATAAAGGCCGTAGCAGCCTATTTATTAAAAACATAATAACTTAACATTAACGTAAAACACATCTGTTATAAAACTGAACTACCTAAAGTTGGTCTCCGCAGGCAAAGCCTCTAGCAACACATATCTCAACTCTATATATTTATATATACTCAACATTTTGCACTGCGGTCTCTCGACTTCCTCTGACAGGCCTCAAGCCGACAAGCTGGCTCAAAGACACTCACGACCGCAGTGCTCCATACTCAGTCCCTCCAGTTACCTCCGTTATCTGGAATCACCATCATACCCCCTGTCACCGACAGGTCAAATTTCAGCTTTTAAAGTCTCGTCCTTCACCCGCAGAGACCAACTAACGCTGCCACGACAAACCTTCCTCTGTGCCTAGAACGACAAGAAAAAAGGAACACGCAACGCCACAACACCGACAGACAAACACTTACACCGTTACAGGGGAGGGTGGGCGGGAACTTTTCCCCACGTTGTGCTTGCCGGGGGGCGGGAAACTGACCTTTTATGTACTCCTATCCCCGCCCCCACCCCCCGGCCAGCCAATGGTTGTTCTGCCTGTTTCCCTAGTCATGCAGCCCTCCGCCCAGTCCATTACATTCCCCTGCTCTGGGCTTTTCTTGACTATAGTATAACAGATGTCTTACCAACCTATAACCTTTACTCTTACTGTTAACCCCTGAAGACAAAACCCCCAACCATTAACCCCCCATTAATTGGAGACCACACCAGTTGGGGAAATAAAGGCCGTAGCAGCCTATTTATTAAAAACATAATAACTTAACATTAACGTAAAACACATCTGTTATAAAACTGAACTACCTAAAGTTGGTCTCCGCAGGCAAAGCCTCTAGCAACACATATCTCAACTCTATATATATATAAACATATATATATAACTCAACATTTTGCACTGCGGTCTCTCGATTTCCTCTGACAGGCCTCAAGCCGACAAGCTGGCTCAAAGACACTCACGACCGCAGTGCTCCATACTCAGTCCCTCCAGTTAACCTCCATTATCTGTAATCACCATCATACCCCCTGTCACCGACAGGTCGAATTTCAGCTTTTAAAGTCTCGTCCTTCACCCACAGAGACCAACTAACGCTGCCACGACAAACCATCCTCTGTGCTTAGAACGACAAGAAAAAAGGAACATGCAACGCCACAACACCGACAGACAAACACCCGCAGAGACCAACTAACGCCACAGCACACAAGGTTAAAGCCTTAACCTTGTGAGCCCCTCCACACCCTAATGGCCCGCTGTATGCCATCTTGTAAACCCAGAACCCACATATCTATCCCTACTGCGTTAAGGTGCACCCCATCCCCCCTCAGGTACCTCCAGGTGTCCACTTCTAGTTCCATGTGGCGCAACACCAACCCCCCGTTCCGAACCATAAATCTGCCCACATCCCGGTTGATCTTCCTTCGGGCCCGATTGATCCCTTCCACCGACCTTGCCAGTCGCCACGCGGTCCGAGCCACTATGTCGGACCATACGATGACCATATCCGGGAATGCCATTCTAAGCCTCAGAACATCAAATTTGATGTCCCTCGTAATATCAAGCATGGATCGAGCCCCTAGATCGTTGCCACCCACGTGCAGCAGTAAAACGTCAGGTGGCCGGTCCAATCGCGCAAAGCGATGTACTTCTGGGACTGTCCTACCCCAAAGCATTCCCGGTACTCCCAGCAAGTGAACACAGGCTTCCTCCCTAGGGAAGCCCAGTTGCCGCCCATCTGGCCTAACATCCGCCCTCCTCGCCCCCCAGAAGACGAAGGAGTGGCCCAGAATCCATGCTAAGGCCTGAATCGCATCTGAAAGAGAAGATAAGTACAACCAGGTAATCACCACATATTGCCCGAACAACAAAAACCAGAGCACACACACGCAATATCACCCCTTCCCCCCCAGGTCACCCCTAGTTGTTTACCAAATGGGGGCGAACATAGCTCTGGAACCTCCTGGATTCCCACCTGCCTATCTGTTTCACCACTTCAATGCCCAACCCACAACGGGCCGCCTCGGTCGCAGCCCCTATCCTGAAGGAGTGGGACGAGAAAACTCTCTCATCCAACTCCAATGAACGAACGCATTTTTTTTAAAATGGCGACAAACTGAAATTTTGACAGAGGCGATCCATCCCCATGTATCAAGAAGGACCCCAGCTTTTCCGGGCGTATGTCCAAGAAAGACCTCACCGCCCCCACCGGACACAGCGGCGATCCCGACAAAACAAATACCTGGACCTCCCTGCCTCTGCCTGCTTGGTCAGTCTTTGACCTGCGCAGCCACATTGACACCCTGTCCCCACTACAAACCACCTTGTGAAAACCTAAGCCGCCCTGAACCTTCCTAGAAGGGCTGACAAGTTCGCCAATCCTGAAGGCCCTAAAAAACGCCAACACAAAAGCCACCCTGAACAGTGCCGCTTCGTAAACCGAAGAGCAGATCACTGGTAACATGCCCAAGATTCCCCGAAGAGCCGAGAATGACACCGGGCGCCTGGAGTCCCTGGTCACCCCGGCCTTCCTATAGCCCTTGAGCGCCTGACGCACCCAAAATTCCTTGGTGAAATCAGGGCAGCCCTGTAACTTGAAAAGGAACGCCAGGCCCGCCATCTTTCTGTTCATAGCCGACGCCGACACCCCCTCCTCAATGTTTCTGGACACAAAATACAGTACCAACCACCTGACGTCTGCACCAAACGGATCAACCTCCGCCAATCTTGCTAACGACTCCCACTCCTGCCACACTTTGCTATACGCCCCCCATGTAGCCTCACTCACCGACCTCTTGATCCATTTGGAGATCACGCCAACACAATCCTCCACAGCCCCTCCGGACATGGCACTCCGTGTTGCTCCGCAGCCGGCGCCAACTCTCGGAACCTGTCTCACTGAAACCGAGATAAAGCGTCAGCAATGACGTTTTTAACCCCAGGGAGGCGAACTGCATGTACAAAAACATTCAATTGCAAGCATCTCAGAACTAAGTGCTGCAACAAGCGAACTACTGGAGGTGAATCGGCTGACACTCGGTTGATAACCTGTACCACTCCCAGGTTGTCCACATGGAATCTCACCTTCCGGTCCCTGAACTCAGTTCCCCACAATTCTACCGCCAGTACCACCGGAAACAATTCCAGCAGCACCAGATTCCTCGTGAAGCCCGCCTCCACCCAGCTCTCGGGCCACAAGCCCGCGCTCCACTTGCCTTGGAAAAATGCTCCAAAGCCTGAGGATCCCGCGGCGTCCGTGTACAGCTCAAGATCAAAATTGCTGACCGGGCCCGCCATCCACAATGCCCTGCCATTGAACAACTCCAAAAATGCATGCCAAACCCGCAGGTCATCCCTATGCACCTTCTTCAGGGTCACAAAGTGATAAGGTGATTTCACCACTGCGGTACTGGTCGACAATCGTCGGCTAAATACACGGCCCATGGGCAAAATGCGGCAAGCAAAATTCAGCTTCCCCAGCAAGGATTGGACCTCCCGGAGCCGAACCTTCCTGACCCCCAAAAAAACCCTGATCTCAGCCTTCAGTGCTTCCAATTTGTCAGCCGGCAATTGGCATTCCATGGCCTCAGAATCCAAAGTGATCCCCAAAAACGTCATGACCGTGCACGGGCCTTTTGTCTTCTCGGGGGCCAAAGGCACCCTGAAACGATCCGCGATGTGCTCTAGAGTGGCCAGAAGCACCGCGGCAATCCTGGATGCCGCTGGCCCCACACACAGGAAGTCATCCAGGTAATGGATGATCGAATTGACACCCGCTACATCCCGGACCACCCACTCCAAAAATGAGCTGAACATCTCGAACAGCGCACACGAAATGGAGCACCCCATGGGAAGACACCGGTCCACGTAAAAACACCCTTCCCAGTGGCACCCTAACAGCCGGAAGCTGTCAGGGTGCACCGGCAGAAAGCGAAAAGCCGCTTCGATATCCGACTTAGCCATCAAGGCACCGCGCCCGTAGTGTCTAACCCAGTGAACCGCAGCATCGAACGACGTGTAGCTCACTGAACAGGCCTCGGAGTCGATCGCGTCATTGACCGACCCCCCTTTTGAGAAGGAGAGGTGGTGTATCAACCTAAACTTGCTGGGTTCCTTTTTGGGGACCACACCCAGTGGAGAAACCACCAGACCCTCCAAGGGTGCTACCAAAAAGAGCCCCCCCATACGGCCTAGCGCCTCCTCCTTCCGTAGTTTCTCCGAAACCACGTCGGGATGCAAGAGAGCAGACCGCAAATTGCGAGAAACCGGCGGAACCCCCTCCAGATTGCATGGAATCCGGAAACCCACTGAAAACTCCTCCTCCAAAATGTGCGCTGCCCGCCTGTCCGGATACCTACTGAGAAACGGCCGCATCCTTTCCACCTTCACCGGAGTCTTCCCTCTTGTTTGTAGACTCTCCGGTACGCCCTTTTCCCTGCTTGAAACATTTGGACAACGGGTGGGAGAACTCATGCTTGTATCGACAGGTGCCTCCGAACCTGCAGGTGCCGGAGTTGAACTGCCAACACACCCCTTTTGCCCGTCCGGCCGGTTGCCCCTGGGACGATGGACCACCGCCCCCCCCCCCCCCCCCCCCCTGAAAAAACTGGCCCGGGGCCCTCGCCGCCGTCATCAGGCACAGCCACAAGTTCATGTCCTTCTGGTTCCAGCGCAGGTCCGGTCGCACCGCCATCCTCTGTCGAAACTGCTCGTCATATTGTAGCCACGCAGAACCCCCATAAACCCTGTGTGCCTCCCTGATCGCATTCTGGTATATGAAGAGCGCCTAGCAGTGCTCCGGCTTCTTCTCGCCTACCACACATGCCAGAATGCTAAAGGCCTGTAGCCAATTCGTGAAAGTCCACGGAATCAAACGATACCTGCGCCTCTCCTCCTCCTCCTTCTTGGATTCATCTGGCTTGCCCCTATCCAGATTGAACTTGTCCAATGGCAGCAGGGAGAAAATCTCAATGTACTCACCTTTCCAAATCTTCTCCCTCACTTCCGCCTTCAAGTGGGTGCCTAAAGTCGCCTCATAGCACAGGTATACCTCGCACTTGGCCGAGTCGGCGAGGCGAATTATTTCCTGCCTCACAGACGGCTCGCTAACCCCCGGCCCTTTACCGTCAGCCTGCGCCACCAACGTGGCAGCTGCTGCACCCGCAGGGGCCACCCCTGCGGCCGGCTGTACTGGGGGAATGGCCCCCCCCGCCGGAGAAACCACGGGCAACACGGAAGCCCCGACGCCGCCCCCTACCCCCCCCGCAGGGGGGGCCCATGCCGCCTCCGGGCCAACCACCGATCCCCCGAGGTCTCAAACTTGCCCAACAGCTCTTTTATACCCGCCAAAAACCCAGCAAACCCGCCTAGCCCCGAGTCTGCCACCCCACCAGGTGCTGCCCCCTGTACTGTGCCTGTCAACCCAGACCACACAGTATTAACAGGTCCCACCCCACCACTAACTGGCGCTAACACCCCTAAAGCAGCAGTTAAAGGTAAATGAAAATTGGACTCACCGGGCTGCCTAGGTAAGGACCCACCAGCCGACCGTCCCGCATCCACCGCAGCTGCCGCACTCCTGGGAGGTAGGTCTTCCTCGGACTCCGTCAGCTCCCCTTCCGAACGCACCACCGCCAATTCTTCTTCGGCATCACGGTGCCCACCAGGGGAAGGGTCCCTGGCTGCCGCGAGTCTGGCGGCCGCCTGTCGCTCCCTAAGCTCGCCAGACCCGTCCACGGACTTCCGCGTCGCCTTCCGTGGGCCTGGGGGGCTTCCCCCAGCCCTGTCGCCCCCACCATTGCTGCCGCTAGGCCCCGCCTCCATCGGTCTGGATGTCCCAAGGCTGCCGGCTGAATCGATGGTAGGCCCAGCCGCCGCGCTCCTCGGTCTCCCCCGCTGAGGCGCCGCACCCCGCGCGGCAGCGCGAGGGGCGGGGCCCGCCAAATCCGACTCCAGGCGCCGAGCGGGTGTTGGGGCCGTCCCAGGGCTGACGGAGCGGCCTCCCGCCGAGCCCCGTCCGCGTTGGGGATTCCTCCCGGACCCCCCTCTCGCGGGCATAGCAGCGCGCTTTGCGGGGGGCCGGAGGGGCCGGCGAGTGGGGACTCCGTTGATGACGCTGGGCTCTGGGGGATGAGTCCGGTGAAAAGCGCTCCGGCGGCCGCGACCGCCGAGCTCGCCCCGTGTCCCTCCCCACTTTCAGTGGACAAAGCTGCCGACCTACCGAAGATAGGCCGCAGCTGCTCCTCTAGCCACCCGGGACCATGTAACGCCGCCTCCGCCTGTAACCGGGCCAGCATGTCTGCGATGGCTGACATGGTTGCTCCTAACTTTTCCCCACGTTGTGCTTGCCAGGGGGCGGGAAACTGACCTTTTATGTACTCCTATCCCCGCCCCCACCCCCCGGCCAGCCAATGGTTGTTCTGCCTGTTTCCCTAGTCATGCAGCCCTCCGCCCAGTCCATTACATTCCCCTGCTCTGGGCTTTTCTGGACAGAAAACTTTTTTGTTAATATACAGTTCTGCAATTTAAAATATAAATTAGATTAAGAAAATTAAAGTATCACTTTAAATAAAAACTAAATGATAAAGGCATTTTACTTCCACATGCCAGAGTGAGTGGTGTTCCTTAAACTCTCGTTATCTACCAAAGTAATCTTGATAAATAAGTAATGTTCAATTGCAGATAACATCATATTTAAAGCAAAGTGGGCTGACATATTTAATGAAATAATAAAGTAAAACATGTTATTGGCTACAGTGAGGATTACAAGCATAAAAAAGAAAAAAAATGATTGCATATAAAAACGACAGAGTTATGAAAAGTAGCCACGTAAAAGAGTCCAAATTAATGCTAACAAAGATGGCATTACATTGTTATGTTGCTAATAATCAGGCAGAAAAATGGAAGCGAAATTGCAGATTCAGGTGCTTTTGACGTGATCAGGGTTCTGATTCTACAAGTTGGAATGCATTATGCATGGAAGAAGCTATCTGTTTTTATCTGATTTATAATAAAACAAAAAAATAACTTCAACCATTGGAGGGTGGAGGGACCTGCTGTGTTACAAAAATAAAATAAAAAATTTCTGTGGCCCTCTCTGTTTTATGCCGCGTACACACGATCACTTTATGTGAAGTAAAAAACGACGTTTTTGAAACTTCAATTTTCAAAGACGATGTTGCCTACACACCATCGTTTTTTCACAATGCTCTAGCAAAGCGAGGTTACATTCACCACTTTTCCATTGAAGCTCGCTTCATAACTAGCTTCAGGGCATGCGCGGGTTGAAAAGCGTAGTTTTAAACAACGTTTTTTTTGACACACGGTGATTTTTTGTGAAACAAAAAACGACGTTTTGAAAAACGACACAAAAAATTGAAGCATGCTTTAATTTTTTTTTTGTCGTTTTTCACAAGACATAAAACGACGTTTTTCCCCACACGGTCATTTAAATTGACGTTTTTAAAAACGTTGTTTTTTTCATCACATAAAGTGATCGTGTGTACGCGGCATTATTTTTGCACTGCTATTGAGGTCTGACTCAGTGTTGCCAACCGTCCGTATTTTTACGGACAGTTCGTAAAAACAGGCACTTTTTTCTCCCATTCGTAACTGTCCGTGGTTGCGGGAATGTGCCAGTAAAAATAGCCGAGATCGGTTCAGCTTGGAGATTGGAGGCAGGGGGTGATGGTGGCTGGGGTGGCACCGCAGAGGGGGATGGAGGCAGGGGGAGATTGGAGGCAGGGGAAGATTGGAGGCAGGGGGTGTTAGTGGCAGGTGGTGATTTTGGAGCCATGGGGTGTTGGTGGCACCACAGAGGGGGATGAAAGCAGGGGGTGTTAGTGGCAGGTGGTGATTGGAGGCACCGCAGAGGGGAATGGAGGCAGAGGGCAATGGAGGCAGGGGAAGATTGGAGGCAGGGGAAGATTGGAGGCAGAGGAAGATTGGAGGCAGGGGAAGATTGGAGGAAGAGGAAGATTGGAGGAAGGGGAAGATTGGAGGAAGGGGAAGATTGGAGGAAGGGGAAGATTGGAGGAAGGGGAAGATGGTGGCACCACAGAGGGGAATGGAGGCAGAGGGCAATGGAGGCAGGGGGAGATTGGAGGCAGGGGAAGATTGGAGGCAGGGGAAGATGGTGGCACCGCAGAGGGGGATGGTGGCACTGCAGAGGGTGGGAGATAGAGACAGGGGTTGTTGGTGGCACCGCAATGGGAATGGAGGCAGGGGGTGATTGGAAGCAGGGGACCTGGGGGAGATTGGAGGCAGAGGGAGATTGGAGGCAAGGGTTCTCCCATTGGAAAGGGAGGTTGGTGCAACCCAGCCATGAAGTCAGACCAGTGTTGCCAACTTACCAGATTAAAATTTACTTGCGCAGCCACGTTTTTACTGGCATTTAACAAAAGTTACTAAATTACATTTTTAGGTGCAAATTTCAGTATTTAGGCTACAAACAAGTACGCTAGGCAAATAGCAATGTGATTTTACTGGGCAATCGCATTGGGTTCCCAGTGACGCAGCAGGTGCCCCCTAGTGGCTCAGGAAGGTGAAGACGTCATTTGACGTCCTCCCAGAATGAGAGGCTTATCGTCCCGCCATCATTTGATGGCGGGCGGTAGCCTAGTGGTTAAACATGTAGAGTATTTACACATTTAACATTGAAAAAAGCGCAAAATTGAAAAAAAAAATGTATTCCATTTGCAAATTACTTTTCAATGGTTTGTACCATTTCTGAGGGCTGAAGTGTAAACAAAAAAAGTTGCAGTGGGTATCAGTAATTGGTATCAGCCAGTACTAAAAAAAGTATCGGTACTCATAGTTTTTAATTTCTGTTTGGGACTTGCAGTCCTTGGGACACAAACAGGGGCGGACTGACCATTGAGTCAATCGGGCACTGCCCGAGGGCCCCGTGCCACTAGGGGGCCCCATCAGGGTTGACAGCCTCAGTAAAACCAGGGACAGTTTGTAAAAATCAGTGTTTATGGAGTCATAGAGAGCAATACAAACCTGCCAGAAGTTCAACGCTTAGTCCATCCTAAATTAAAGTAGTTGTACACCCGGATGAAAAAAAAGACAAAGGCATAATGAGCTAGTATGCATGGCACACTAGCTCATTATGAAATACTTACCTTAGATCGATGCTGTTGCAGCAGTCCCGGCACACTGCTGTGACTGGTGACATGTTGTCCTGGAGTTATTTCTGGGTTTGCGGGCTCCTGCACTGTGATTGGCTGGATTATTCCTGCGCATACACGCGGAAGCCGCCGGTAACAGCACAGCTGCTAAAGAAATGGCTTGAGCGGGCCGTTTCTTCAGTGCGCATGTGTTAATGATGTCGGCACATGCGGATACAGTGAATATCTCCTAAACTGTGCAAGTTTAGACAAAATTCACGGTACCTACAGTTAAGCCCGGATTTCCCACAAGGCCACCGAGGCCAGGCCTCAGGGCGCGGAGGGGCAGCAGCGGCATGGAGTCCCCCAATGCCCGGAACATACAGTTAAGGGCGGCAAGTTGCTTTCTAGCAGGACCAAATGTAATGCAGCAATGTCGCTGAAATCACTTGTAAAATGTGTGCTGCGGTCCCCCCCCCCCCCCCCCCCACACCTCTATCTGCTGGCTCTGTCTTGGAGGTAACAGGGTCAATAAAGAGAACCTGTCACCTTCAATTGCTATCACACAGGGAATTGTTTTCTCCTGTGTGATAGTAAAAAAGTTAAGTGAAATTTTTTTATTAAAAAAATAAAAAAATAAAAAATAAGAAGAAATAATACATTAAATTAATAAAATAAAAAAATGATTAAAAAGTAAAGCCTTGTACACACTATTAGTCCATCTGATGAGAACGGTCTGAAGGACCGTTGTCATAGGTTAACCCAGCCATTCTCAACCAGGGTTCCGTGGAACCCTAGGGTTCCTCCAGAGGTGGCTAGGGGTTCCTTGAGCTGTGGCTGATTTACCTCCTGTTTGATGGTGCCTACATAGGAGGAGCCAGTGGTATTACACCAATGATCTTCGTAGTTCATCTGTAAGGGGGGCATTCCTTACCACTACTGTAAAAAAAGGCATTCTTCTCACTGACCACCAAAGTAAGGGGCATTGTTCCCACTGACCCCCAATGAATGGGTTTTATCAGGGGTTCCCCGAGACCTGAAAATAATTTTTAGGGTTCCCCAGCGGTAAAAAGGTTGAGAAAGGCTGGGTTAACCGATGAAGCTGACTGATGGTCTGATGTGCCTACACACCATCAGTTAAAAAAATGATCTATCAGAACGCGGTGACGTAAAACAATGACGTGCTGAAAAAAATGAAGTTCAATGCTTCCAAGCATGCGTCGACTTGATTCTGAGCATGCGTGGATTTTTAACCGATGGTCGTGCCTACTAACGATCGGTTTGACCTATCGGCCTATGGTTAAGATTCCATAGGTTAATTTTAAAGCAAGTTGTTGTTTTTTTAACCTAAGGTTAAATAACCTATGGGGCCCACACACGACCTATGGGGCCCACACACGATCGGTTTTGACCGATGAAAACGGTCCATCAGACCGTTGTCCTCTGCCTATTCTATCGTGTGTACAAGGCCTCAAGAATAAGAATAATAATATTAAAAATAATAAGAAAATTATACAAAAAAAAAGTAAACGACAAGCTACAAATAAATAAAAAGTTAAAAAAGTTAAAAAATAAAAATAATTTGAACTAACCGTGCCGCCCCTGCCATCCTGTTGCCATTCTAAGTTGATTTGGGGGGGGGGGGTTCGGTTGGCAGAGAGGGGGTGCATTGCGGAACCTGGCCTTGGGACGGCAGGGAGAGCAAATCCGGCCCTGATTATAGGCTTACCAATAGGTAAAAGTGGTTATACAGGGTTTACAACCACTTTAGGAAGGCCCGGAATGGAAAAACCCCAAAGAGAAAATAATGGAGGGCCAGCATGACAAGGGGTAGAGGAATGGCAGTGCAAGGGTTAAAAATCTAGAGAAAGGGAAGTGCAAGCAATAGGAGGAGGAAGTGAGCGCAGAGGGGGCGGAGCTGTATATAAGTTGTGGGCAGGAGCGGATGAGGCATTCGGGGGAGTTTTTAGCAAGGAGAGGAAGCTTTTTGTCGCTCTCTTCCGGTCACATGGCCCACGTGGAGAAGATCCTGGCACGGCTGTGGGCTGCGGCGTTGACGAGGGGGCCTGACTGGCTTGAAAACCAGGTGGGTGCCCTTCTACAGAGGAGGATGGGGGGCCACAGAGGGTGGTGAGCGGGAGCGCGCTCAGCGCGCTCGGAGCGGTCGATCGCCGGGCGGCCCGCCGGAGCGGAATACCGCCGGGAAGGTGCCCCCTCCAAGGACGGGGCAACGTAAAGGGTCGGAAGCCCTACATCGGCACGGCAGAAACCCCGCAACAGCAAGCCCATCGGGCTGCGATCATCGGGCAGTAATTAAGCCCTCACTCTCCCCAGCAGCGGGACCCACG